>JAQIVE010000028.1:0-72011 GCA_034698285.1 Sminthurinus bimaculatus
GTAGTATAGAAGCAGCAGTCCACGAGCCTGGTGAGTGTGTGTATAAAATATGTATGTAGGTACACAGAGACTTTAGCGGTATCTAGACTTCAGCTTAGACAGTCCATGCATGGACTTGCAATATTTTGCATTCAGCGAGCTTGATTGAGTCCAACTCTGGTCTAGCATTTCAAATTTTCTGTGTGTGAGACTGTCAGATGCTGGTTTTTGTTTCAACGTAAAGCTGGGTAATGCAAATACAGATTATGCATGTACCACTGCTGCTCCTGCCATGGACGTTTAAATGTGGCTTTTTCACCATACCATAGACAGAAACGTAAGAGAGGAAGAAGGAGGCTAGAGAACAGGGAAAGCAGTTTTGTGGACATATCGTTAAGTTGCTTGGTTGGTTGAATGCTTCGATTGGAGTAAAATGCATAATGTGTATAATGTCTATGTTGAAGATCAAACAAACATTGGTTTGATTTGGGAAATTTACGATTCACCATTTTACCGTTTACGTCTTTTCTGGGTTTTCTCTTTTGCTCTTTCTCTCTTGCTCTATACATGGCAAACTTTACGGTACGATGTGTCACAGTCATACAAATAATAATACTTTGTATTTGTATGCATTGCATAGTTTGCGCGGGCCTCTCTTCTGTTTTGGCAAACGTATACGTTGACTACAGTATAATTCTGCAATAGTTATTCACTTGTAAGCTCCTATATTTTATGTACATTACATTTGATTTTATATAGAGTCAAAGTCAACTTTTACTTTGGCGTCGTCCTCTTCATCTCTTTTATCATTTTCCTCCCACTTCACTAAAGAGAGACAAAGACATGATTCGATTCTCTTCTCTTTTTTGAGGTGTGAGTCAGGTTGTCCAAATCTAAAGTTCCAAATGTGCGAGCAAACTTTTTGTATAATATCCTCAATCCTCAATTCATCAATGAATTAAAGTAGCGACGACGGCGACCTCCTACACTCTGCAATATTTCCAAGGTTTTTTTTCACATTATTTGAGCTGAAATTTATGAGGCTTTGCCTCAATCCCCATCGTGTAAGGGGAAAACAAATTCATTTCTCTTCTTATCTCCATCATAAAATCCTAGCAGGCTCAGTAACTGAGTCAAAGTAATATTGTAAAATGTAGAAGTAAATATTTTCGTTAAAAATGTCTATGTGTCCGCAACATCAACATTACTGTTTGTCCAATGTCCAATCCGAACACAATGGAATGACCATTCGCCATTTAATATGAGCCAAACCAAACCAACTCAAGAGCCAAGCTCAAGCTATTGTGCGTTTAACATTCATGGGAATGATGCCACACACATTGGCGGTTTTTCATAATTGGCCCCCTTTTCAAGATTCATCCAAACTGTCTATTATGTACAGTCTGCAGGCTGTAGTGTATGTATTTTATACATTGTACATGCATACATAATATACTTACAAAAATAAGGGTAATGATGAAAATGACAGCTTCATATCATCTCAGAGTCTCTAACTATACACACATATCGCACAATTACAATGTAATTCTTATACCAGACTCATCTTCTTTCCCTCTCCGTCTTAATTTAGTTGCTGTCTGATGCGATGTGCTGAGCTCGATGAAAAAATCATGAAAATCTCACTGTTTGTCTATTCTCTGTCTGAGTGAGTCATGGATGAGAAATGTGTTGGGAAGTTCTTTTTAAATGAATCTTGCACAATGTACAATGTGTGAATCAATGTAATGTGTAATTCAAATGGCAATGCTGCTGTATCAGGATAAACATTACAGCTTGAATTTAAGTATGAGTTGAGTTCTCGTGTGTTGGTGGTAATTTTTTTCCTATTGATCTCAATGAGGATTTTCAGATTATACACTAGAACGAAAGAGTAAGAGAGAGAGGGAGAGAGAGAGAGAGTGAGATGTCTAAATGAAAATGATGTACACCAAAAGGATTTTCTAGAGTTTAATAGTTGCATGCATGGATTTGACTCCATATGTACATGTATAAACATATTAATACATATGTATATGCATGTGAATTCGTTTTTGCTGCACTGTGTCTATATACTACAATGCCATGATCCAGAGTGATTTAATCTGTCGTAATTCCAAATTGCACGCACATCAATTCACCCACTAAGCAATAGTTATAAAGCTATGGGGTTGGAGTTGTTGTTGGAGTATGAAGTGGAGTGTATAGGAAAAGGCAATAAAAATGGCAAATGAATATGAGGACTCTTGAGCTCTTAAATTTTCTCAGCATGCTCCTCACCATTTACTGTGTACGATAAGGGGGAGAAGTAATGCGAGCTTTTGACGGGTTCAGTTCAACAGTCTAGGCGACAAAAAATATTTATTTGTTGAATGAAAGAACTTGATTCACGAAACATATATGTACTGCAAACATGTTATTGTATTGTATTATTTGTGTGTGTGGGTAGATTTTTATGTATGTGTGCAAACGTAGCATAAAAATTGCAGGTATTTATACATACAAGTGAGTTTTCTAGCACCAAAGCAGACTCAAGACAGAAAAGGAAAGAGAGGGAGAGGAAACGCAAGAGGGAAAATCATATTTTTTTCGTTGCACCGCCATCGAATAAATGAACGTTACAGGTTATAAACACTCAAAGTCTAATTTGTAGTTTGTTGTTGTTGTTGCCGTCGCTGCTGCTGCTCGGTTGATGTTGCCAGTGCAGTTGCTGAGAACCCCCACATCACAGTCAAATTTGTGAGTAATATTGTGAATTGTTTCAGCTCCAGTATATTATTATACGATCTATTTGAGTAACTTTTTAACCAATAATAAAGGATCGTAGATCATATATTGAGAAATGACGAATGACTTATCACACATGTGAACCATTATTATTATTATTCAAAGGCAGACGTATGTATTGCCTTATTTTTCTTGCATCATTAATGTAGAAACCCAACTTTATGTCAAAATGATAAAAATAATGGTAAAACGAGGTATTGCGCATTTTATACGCTGATTTAGTATGTTATACATTGTACCATTGTAGTGGGGATAGTTATTCGTATACAAAAAAATTCAATGGAAATGAAGGCAATCATTCAGTACACACTAGTCCCCGCTATAATATTTTATCCCATGTCCAATGGGCACATTGAAACATTAACAGTGGTAGCAGTGCTAGTTGGTAGTAGAAATGAGGATTATTTTCTTATCACGTTATCTTAGACTCTGGAAATTTTTTGTTGAATGTTTTTGCTCTATATGTGTGAGTGTATGTTAGTGTGACAGACTTGGCAGACTCATTTTACAAACATGTACATAGAGGCAAGAGCCTCGTTCCAACTTTATTGTGCAAATTTCTAATCCTCACAATTCCATGTCGTACAATGTTGTACAATGCCGAGTAAGAATTTAAATAATGTTTGCAAATATGTGAAGTATGTGTCGTCGGAGCCAAGATATGGCGATGCAGATGGCCAATATAGAGAAAGAATAAAAAGAGGAAAGAGAAGGAAGACGAAAAATCTTCCTTGTCTCATCCAGAACATAACATTGGAAAACCCGCCAACGAGCCGTTAACATTTGAAATACTACATATTATATTACTCTACATTCTCTGTTTTATTCATTGATCTCCCGGCTGTAGGAACAGGAAGTGGCTGTAATAATGATGATAATATTATAACGTACTTTGTTCAGCTTCAACCTTTTCAGTCTAATATCAAGACATGAAAAATGTCGCGTGCTGTTTACAATTGATGGGACAATATTTTATTCCAATCTTAAGAATACAGTAAGAGTACGAGCTTATGCAAACACAAGCAATTTGATGCTGATTTGGATTCAGATTCTAATACTTAACGGTGGACAAGCGTGGGCAATTTTTACACTATTCACCTGCTTCTTTCGTACTTTGAAATTCACTAACAATGTTCCAAAAATATTTTTTGCAGTGGCCCAAGTGCAAGTCAACTTTATCATCCATACAATCTGTATTTTGCCTACTTCAATGTATACTAAAATTCCTTCGTGTCTTCTTGTTTCTCCCTGCGTGTATACCGTACAAAGATAAACGAAGTTTGCATAAGCTCACAAGTGTATTTTATTTGAGTGACGAGCTATCTCATAAATTGGTCGGACTCCACCTTTCATGAGTATTAAGCACACATTATATCGAAAAGATAGACTCACTGTGCTACACACCGACGGCTGGGAACTAGGAAATAGAACTAGCTTGTATCTTCCCTCTTGGTATTGTTAGGATGACTTATATTGTACTTACAGAGCATCAGTGTGTATAAATTAGTGAGGGCAAACTCAAGCCAATGTATTATATACATGGAATTCCACATGCGAATATTATGGAGAGAATTGATCTGCATACTATGTAGTGTGTTATTATGTAAATATATGGGGTAGAAGAATGAATAGCTTTTTTGGTGGCGTGGAGAGACCCACCACCACCACCACCACTTTTACTATAATAAAGGAACGCTATAGAAATCGGCCAATGGCAAAAACCTATGCAATAATCTAATGCATTTTATGCCAGGTCATTAATAAACTTGGGCAATGAAGAAAAATTGGACAGAGTCCAAATGAGAACGTTGTGAGCTCTTTTCAGTCAACTAAGTTATAGGCGAGCCAACCAGCCAGCCAGTTACGGAGGGAACTGGAGAGAACACTCTACTTGTACAGTTATGTGTGTGACGAAGGAAGAGAGAGGGAGAGCTTTAGTTGAGTGTAACTATTACTAAAAGATTAATGGGTTTTCGCCTGCAAAATGCGAATGTGAAGACGTTTTGCCCAAGCACATGTATGCTACATATGAACAAGTAACAGGGAACAGCACAAGTACAAAATAAGCGCTGGAAATACAGGGATACTGATAGATGTTGAAATAGCGACATAAATGCGGGTATGTTTTGTGCGTATATTGGTGATATAGAAAAATACCCCGCGTTATGATTATTATTATCTTATGTTTCTCACATCCAGTGTGTGTGTGTTATTTGTTGCATAAAAACTATATACACTACCATCACCTTGCCTTGTGTGGTTTCCCCTTCCACACACACACACACAGACGTAAGAAAGTATTCAGAATTCAGAGACTCGAGACCACACCACATCACACTTTTCCGAGTTTATTAAGTGAATGTATGTGTATGTGCAAAAATAATACAGAATGGAAAGGGCGTAAGTTCAACATACGCTTTATCCTCGTTACAAATACAATACTGTCTAGTTGACTGGTGTATGGAGATGGATAATGTAGATACGTCTACTCTACGGCGTGCATTATGTATACATGTACTTTTAATGATGGAAGACGAAGAAAGCGAAAGGAAACTTGAGGTTGCACACTCATTATTAATACTATTAACTACTGTTTCTTGTATAAGTTGGTAACAAAATCGTATCGCATAGTATCTTACCGTGTACATAATATGTAATATACATGTAACCATCGTCATAATAATCGTAACAACGTGTATGTGTATATGAGATAGTGAGAGAATGCCAGCGAGAGAGAGAGAGTACTACTGATAATAAACGAATGCATACAAGTTACGCCTGAGTCGGCTATTTGAGTCATCATTATGACGGGATATTAAAAACTAGCATGGAAATACTTATACGACTTCTAGTTCTAGTTTTAGAACTAACACTATGGTTTTCTTTATTTTGAAAGGTGAAAAAATCCATAGATATTTACTTACCGTTGCACACAGAAAAGCTTTGGCTAAATTTCATATTGTGCTTTGTGTTAATGAATACTCCTAATACATAAGTATAAGCTTATAGGTACATTCTTTATGTAAAAATGCGTTCAATATAAGTATGTTTCGCAAATTTTAGCGAGGAGCTATTTCATTTTTTTCTATTAAAGAGCCACTGTTTTTTCTACTCTTGTTTTTTTCTCCTACTGTTCTCCTCCCTCATCCACCCACCTCTCAGCTTTTATGTATACACACATTTAACATACTATACTAGCACGTTAATTTTTGTTTGCGTTTTCACCCTGCTTTTTTTTCTCCCTCTATTACTCCGAGCTGGTCGGTTAACTTAACTGTGGATGCCCGTTAAAGTTGAATGTAGCTCAACGCCATACATAGTTTAATTTGAACTTGAACGGCTCATAAGCTTCAATATGAAGTTAAATGACTCTACAATGACATAATATTGTACTAAAGTCTCTCGGAAATTGAACTTGGCACGTTTTATTTTACAATATACAAGAAATTCTGGAGCATTAAAATAAAGTATACTTTATACATGTAAATATATGCAACTCATACTTTGCTATTTAATTATATTGTAAACACATACACCGACATTCTAATCATGAAATGAGGTTGAAACTATTTCATTTTTATACACACGTCTTATTCGGCTGGCTTTTGGTCGATTGGTTTCAATGAACAGGCGAGTGATATACCTGTGATCTAATGAGCAGGAATGGAATGAAGTGAACTATGATCCTTTTATACATACCGCAAATTTCCTTTTAGTAAGACACTTCTCAATAGTACTGCATATAGAGACCATTGAAAGTGAAGCGTCGAAAGTTAAATTTAATACCTGTAACATGACTATATGTAAGTATCAAAAAATTGTACACATTATGAAAGTTCATTCATACATGTTGTCATCGTTTACGATGTTAAGGTATTCCCTCCCTCATCATGCACAAATGTATGTATGTAGATGCCTGTTAAGATACTATGTACATAAAATTGTATGGAATGGAATGTCATGTGTAGGTTAATGTACAGGCAGTAGTGAGAGAAAGATGAGATGGGTAGGCTGGATGTGGATAATTAACAAAATGATAGATGAAGGAACATAAGGTAAAGTCAAAATATGATCATCATTTCATTCTCCTTCCTAGCTTATAAATGTATATAAATTATATACACGCTCGTATTACGCTGTTCATTACAACATTGAGCGTTTTCCTGATGTGGATGGGTAAGATTTTTTAAACTGAATTCTTAATGTATAAGTTCATCTCATTTTTTTCTTTTTAAGAGGTTCTGTATTAGTAGGACTGCTTTCACCAGTTAACCACTTTAAATTCTATCGTAATCTTAATTCTATCGGGTAAAAAAAGGAGGAGGACAAACTTATATTTAGTCATTATATTTGTATTACGTATAAAGAAACATGGTGCGTCAATTTAAATAAAAAGCTGTACACTGTACACTGATATTAGCTATCAAATCTATCAAAGATTAGATTAGAAAATGGAGAAATGGATATGAAGATGGAGAAAAACTACGATGAGGACCAAGGTTTTGCTTTCTCATATTTGTTTTTTTATTATTTGTTGTATACTAGTTTAGTAGGGACTAATCACATGCATACATATAAATTAGTCGTTGACGAAAATGAAGCAGGCTATGTAAACTTGGCCTAATCTTTTTAATGGGACGAGTTATATGCACTTTACAACTATATGCTTAAAACTGAGCATTTGTATTTTATATTGCTGCTGTGTTTATCTTTATGCTCGTGTACGGTGCAAAAGAAGCTAAAGTTATACCAACACTCTGTTGTGTTTATTGGATTATTTTCTGGTTACTGCACCACTTTTTATATTGTATGTGCATACATGCTGTCTTTCAATGTGTGTTTTATCCTTAAGCCAGAGTAATAATAACAAAACTTGGGAGTTAATTTCCTTTTGCAGTATGCCTTTTATGCTTTTCCAAACCCTATTATGTGTTATGTGTCTGAATTTGTTTTGTATGGAGTAACTTCTGGCACAATGTACTAATCTCTCTTGTGAGGTTTGGTAGAGCCATACGTTTTACGTACGTACGTATATAAGAGATGAAAAGAGAAATGAGGAGAGAGAAAGACAGTCAGTCAGAGAATGGGAAGAAAGAAGGTTGGCTAGGCGGGTTGATAAAGTCATAAATCAAAAGGTTAGCTAGCAGGAAAGCATTTAGTGAGCAACTAATCCAATAATCAACTGATTATTTGATAGGGAGATGTGAATATACGTATCTGTGTAGTTTCTTTAATTTCTTATGATACTCGTAATGTTGACCAAATATCAACTACCACATCACCACACCAATAAAATAGAGAATTGCATTAAATACTGTATATTTACAATAGTATACATGTAATATCTAACACATTAATAGATTGAGTCGTTTTATATATGTCTTTCATTGTTCTTGTTCAGTGAGTTACATGTGTCTGAACGTCGATGGGATAATAATATGTGAGATTCTTTTCACAGATTAGACGACAACGACAAGGAGTAATAATAATACATGAATTGTAACAGTTCGACGTTATGACTTATTACTTATGACTTATGAGGCATGTGACAGTTGATCTATATTATTGTTCCGTTTCATTTTGCGTTGTGTAGAGCCAAGGATTATTAACAAATGCATGAACCAATTGATCTGACTCGTTATTTTTTCTCTCTGGTTTGACCACATTACCACGTATCATGTTTGACAAAATATATCCTTTTCAATATTGCTTTTGTTCTATTTACATTTTATGGCAGATTATCATTGCAACATTAGACTGTCCATCGTTTATATTGAATGTTGTCCCTGGGCCGAAATGTGCAAGGCGAGGCATTTAAAGGGGAATTTGTGTACAAGACCAGAATTTGATAGGAATCTAAGTCCATGCTCACATCCAAAAGCAACAGCGAATCCATATCCAAATCCAATCCAAGTACACAATTACACCTAGAGTACAATGTGCCATTTATTATTCTGTCTTCAAGCTCAAGGCACTCACATTTAGTGACACTTAAGCCCAGTGGGCTCTCATCCATTATATTTATGCATCCTCTTCCTCTACGTTCTCGCGTAATTCAAAATTTAACCAGAGGAATTTAAATCTAGTGTATAAAGATAGTAACAAGAGAACAAGTGGCCAAGTGTATTATATATTATGTACGTCACAATCGAATGCATACTGTAGCGTTGATTCTGATTGCAGTGGTGATTGGAATAGTCGAGTTAATTTCCTCTATGTTGCTGCTGTTGTTATATTTGTATTACATATTATGGTTATGTAGGTACATTATACTGGTCAACTATTATACATAGTGAAAATCTTATACGAATAGACATGCAATTATTGATTTCTATTTGTACAATACCTGTACCTCTAGAGGTACAATAATCCCTTTTATTTTTTGTACATAAAAAATAGGAAAGATAAATACATGTATTCAACTCGGTGTAAGCTTCTGGAATATCCAAATGGATTTAGGCATGAGCTTCCTCAGTCAGAGATAGCTGTTTTTTTTGTCTTTTGCGGTTAAACTTGCCCATGTTTGTCCGTATGCAGCATTGTATACATGTATGTACCTGTGTATAACTATTGTCTATAAACATAAGAGATGCTTTTGAACAATACTTATACTGTGGTTAGCCGAGACTATTACAACGTATGGTATAAGATTGCGATGGTAGGAAAAAATAACACTCCCTCAAACCTGGGCAATAATCAGCAAGTGAGAGTGAGAGATAGTGAAGAGAGGAAGATGGCCAATGTTTTAAACTATAGAATGTAGATATGGTAATGACACAGAATTGGGGATAGCTTCACTTTTTCTGACTATCTATATAGTAGTTACCGGCTAAAGTGTCCACTCTAATTGTAATGCTACTACATTTTTCAGGTTTGTTTTGTTCAGATTCAAATTCTTTTTACATACTACTAAGATGAAGCAGGATCGTTTGGTTTGGTTTAACTTTATTCAAAGACAGGCGTAGTTAATGCAGGACGCTTCTCTATTTAAATTCCAGACGACTGGTCTAATATCATATCATGTCACGTTTTTATGCCTATTCGTCACTCCATTATGAAGTAGCCGTGACGGACAATTGTCTTTGTGGTAGATGTTGCTCTTGAATCTGAATCTGATTTGAATTCAAATTCTGCCTAATTCCTCCTGGTTATTGTGTTTCTACGTATTTCTCGAGAATCTTAATTGCTGAAATTTGGTTTGTTGTTATCATAGAAAACTACAGTGGTGGAAGTTTAAGTGGTTGTTGAATAACATTTTAATGTCTGAAATAACCCTTGCTATATTTAATTTAAGAAGTAATGATGATTTGAAGACATGTAACTAATAAATATTGTTCTTTTTTGTGTTTTTTCATATTCCGCTGCCCTCCTGTCAACCTCTACCTGATGTATTTTAAACTATAAAATCACTTTTTTTGGAATCTCGCAGGTATTTATTCTTTGTTTTTAAAAAGTTTCATAGCGATGCTCTAGCCGGTCAAAAATATATCTTTTACTAAGTATACGTTTTTATAAAGCTGTCTTCTTGACACGCTAATAAAGTTGTACCTATCTATCTATGAGCATATCATAAAATTACGTATGAAGGTAAGTATCCGGAGTATTAAACGCATCCAAATACAACCACTTGGCAACTTTTACAAATTTGCATACACATAATAACGTGATGTCATCCATTCATTTATTCTGTCTGATTTACACACCCAAGTTTTTCAAAAAACCTTGGTGTCCATGTGTTGTCCGATGGTTGGAATTTAATTTGATGATTCTACGAATTTTTTACCACGGCTACTTTTTCATACTTTTGAGTTTATGCACAAGAACGTCGCACTTGTATAACGACAATGACTACCATGCTTTTACGTAATGCCCAAAGTTGTTGCCTTTCCCCCAAAAAACTGTCAATGTAGACACTTGAAGATTTGTTAGTTTCCGTCGTCGTTAGAGTCCAACAGAGAGGAGAGAGAAAAAAAATTAGAGTTGGCTTGTTACAAGTGTATTTCGTGCAGTGGTCAAAGTCTTCGTCGTCGTTTCTGTGGTAAATAGGTGTAAAGTGGATGATGTGAAGAAAAAGAAGAAGCAGAGTTCGTTGGTTTGGAGTGTATTTCCATTTCCTTCATGATACATCCTCAGTTATCTTATACACACGCTATAGGAGTATTGGCTCCTGCATCCTTTACATAACATAACTTGTATCAAGTGTGCAGTCATCCAATCTAACTCAGAAACAGACTCAGAGAGAAACATAAAATAGACTGATAAACACGGTCAATTCTTTCAGAGTAATTCTGCCTTTTTTTCAACCCGTAGGGCGACTACTTCCGAACATTCTTGTGTATGGTATCGTAATCCGAATCTTCTTTTTTTCTCCGTTCGACTGTAATTCTAGTTACACCGTGAGGCAAATGTTATACCTCATGTGTGTACAACATACACAAAATACATACAATATACAATCACACAAATATACGTACGCACACTGAAAGTGCAACGTAGCTATGATCATGTGAAATCAAAACCGATGTTAACTCACACTATATGTGATTGCTCAACAATCGTCTGAGGAGTCAACTTAAAGGGATAAAACTGTGCTGCTCCACATACTCCATTTGCTCATCATGAAGATGATGATGCGTATATATTGTTATATAAGTACGACAATTCCACCTTTTCATTGCTATAGACAAATATACACAAGTAAAATTTCCAGTGGTTGCCTATATTTTGATGCTGATGATGATTACAGGCGTTACAGTTCCCTTTGGCAAACAGTAGTAGTCCGTAGTAGGTGGTAGGTACGTATCTTCTTCTATTTCTTCGAGTCAGGAGCTTCCAGGCAAACAGCAACGATCAGTCGACTTAAGATACGATTACTATTTGCTACTCTACGATTTTTTCCATTCCTTGCCTCTCCTTACTTGCTCTCATTTTCTCTTTCTCTTTAGTTTGACTCAGAGATTTCTTCTTCTTCTTATATAAAGCGGGTGGGGAGAACGAGAGACATAGAAAGACACATAGATAAATGTATCATACAAAGTCTGAGTTTTGAATAGCGTGGCTTTAACTGAGCGGCAGTAATTGAAGATCTAACCAACCCGGGGGATTAAGATTCCATCTACTTTTCGCTTCATCCTTGTATCATATTATAGGGAGTAAGCTTCTCTGCCATTTGTATGCACACCATTGTGCTCACACTCTGAAATACATCTGGGAGTCAATAACAAATAGAAAAAATTATTCTATTTTTTCCATCAGTAATAGGTTAATATAACGCGCTTCTGTATTATTCTTCTCAGCTTGCTGTGTATGAATACAAATATGTGTACAGGTGTATGCATATATAGCAGGGTTCATCTTACACTTCTTAAACCATGCTATGGCATGTCATACTCGATTTTTGATTCTAGATTAACGATCCTAGTGCGTTCGATTAGCCGATCAAGAAATAAGAAATCAAAGAAAGTTAAGGAATGCGATTAGTTCGTATAAAAAATTGAGGATTACATAGATATTGCTACTGATTTGAGGTATTAAGGATAAAATATGAGGACCTTATGTACACTGCTGTCATACAATAGCAAAGAAGAAAGAAATATTACAAAAAAAAGTTATGTGTATGTTTAGATACAATGTTGAATATTGGTACTCATTTACAAGCTTATGTGTTCAGTGTGGAATCATATCGTGATTTTTTATTGTACAAGACGAGGATGATTCAACTGGACTCTTTCTACTCGACTTTCGACTACCTTTCATCGTCTGTCTTAAATTTACATGAAGTCGTGTGGTTTTTGAGTTATGCTGGTGATGGCACTTTCCTTGCGGTTCCACTTGTGTGTATATTTATCCTCATCATGCAAAACACTTCCAGTTTCTTTAACGTAGCTAGGAGTACCACAACAGGTACCTGAATAAAGTATGTACATTATGTTTGTAGTATGTGGGCATGAAATCTCATTGTCAATGACAAGATCTTGTTTGCATGGAAGTGTACAATTATTGTCTCGACAGCACATACATACATACTATAATTTCATAATACTTTGCCTTTGAATTTTGATCGCACGGGCATGATGATGAAAATGGTTGCACTTGTTAGTTGCGGTTAAAATGTTACAAATGAAGCGATGTTTTCGTTTTCGTTGGACACATAATTGTGTCTGAATTCTTAATGCTAAAAAGGGCTTCATTATTATTTTCCTTCATTGTGTACATTTCTTTGTAAAGTCTGTGTATTTAAGGTACACGTACATACTTTCCAGCAAAGTATTACAAACGTGTTAAATGTTTTACAACTGCTTAGAAACTAGAAGCTTTGCAAAATATATAAATTAATTCTCTTTTAGAGGTCTTCGATTTTTCAGTATTTGTCGCGAGAATACAGTATACTTATAGTATAAACACAACAGCTGACATGCGTGTAGCCCTTGTGAACAAATATAAAATATCATGCAAAGGAATATTAAAATTTTCTTTTTTAACTTTAGCTTCCTGTACTTTGTATACTGCATACGCAGTTTTTTTCACAGACTGTCTTCGTCTTGTCTGTATACTGTATACGTGGCAAGAAGAAAGAAGGAGAAAAAGCATGCTCGGGAGAAAACGCAAGGCATTATCTTATATGTTCACAGAATAATATTTTATTTCAAGTATTATTAATAAAGTAATAACACTAATACTTGCATGTTGTCGGCCAAAGACTTTAAAAGTTTAAACTCTATTAACTCGTCATCGTTGTCTTCAGTGAGAATGTTCTTCGTCATCATCGTAAAGTTCATGAATGAGGAACGATGATTTTTCACTATGGCGATTTAGTACAGGTGTACTGGAATGAAAAGCAAACGACAACATTTTTGTTGTCGTTGTCGTTCCTCCTATTGTGTAACATTCAACTACGTTAGGTTTGTACAGTGAGAATATTTGTATTAAAAAATGTTGTATAAATACGTAATTATAGTTTGTTGTTGCTGTTTCATTTGTATCGTAACATTGTTGTACAGCTTTTTTTTAACATTATTGAAAATGTACTGTGTAATTTTTGGACAAAGACACGAGAACAAGCTAAACAGTATATATACAATATACATGTATGGTTATGGTCATGTACATATGTTGTATGTACATATTTTTCTTTACCATTTAGCAATTATAATTTAAATTTGTATTTTATAACAAGAAGGGAGTAGCTTTGTAATGAATTTGTAGTCGTGCAATCGTGGATCATGTAAACTAAGAAATGGAACGATGGTTTTTTTTCTCATTTCTCAAGTTCATATTTATAGAAGTAATATCACGTAGATGTGTATATTCACTTGCATACAGCAGTTTTTGTATGATACATTCTTTTAATAACTATTTATCTCCATACAAGTATGGAATATCATATATCATGGCTATCTTTACCCTTGTAAGTAAATGTATTTACAGCTGCAGTGTAGTCGTATATCTACACTTAAATTTTTTAGTGGAGATAATCATGACTCTGCGGGTAAATCATGGTACTAAATAATACAATAATAAGCGAGTGTGGAATGAAGAGAGTTGCCTTAATTAGCAGTGTGCAGATTGAAATCAAAATTTGAGAAGGAAAATCCACCTACAACTTCTTCATCAAAGTCAAAGTCAACTCTTATCAAGCATGCGGAAGATGGGTAGGCCGAAAGATATGGAGAGAAAGAGAGAAAATAAAGAAGAGAGCGAGAGTCAAGTACAATCATGTAGATGTATGTATTACCATCTTCTCTCTTTAGACTCCGTCTCCTGTTACTCTTCAATTTCTTTATGTTGATGTTGGTTTTTCCTAGACTTCACACAATATATCGTGCATAATAGATCACCTTTAGCTCACTATAATGTAATTTTTTAATTCTAGTTGACTTATAAGGTCGACCCGAGACTCAAGACTGACTGAATAGGACGTATATGTCTATGTTGTTAACCTATGTATATAGCTATTTATTTATTCTATCTCTACACTATGCCTTGTAATGTTAAAAAACGTTGAATAAAATTCCAAAGGAAGAAGCCTGTGAAAAGGCTTCAAGGAAATATGCAACAATGATGTATGGTGTGTAGTGTGTAGGTAGTCTATATGTAAGTGTATAATATATGTTTTGTATGTACAGTGTATATGTATGTACTTTAATAAGTATAAATAAACACATGTACATGGACATGGAGTGCTGCCTTCTTTTTCTTCATACAGTTCTAATCGAATCGAGTTAATCTCCCTTTTTAGTTGCCCACGACTCACTCATAGCTATACATTGAAAAAGACACGTTCAAACACAGCGCAGCCAAGTTTGCATACTCTATTCTTTATGTATAAATTATATCCGTCTCTTTTCTTATCCATCGTTGTCATCCTTTCTTTCTTTTACATATTTCTGGTTCGTCATCATCTTCTTCATTTTTATCTTCATTACACTGCCTTATACATACTTTTGCAAATACACACCGAAAGCACTTGAGTGAATATGTTATACATATTGTAAACTAGTGTTTATATGTAATTTTGTGTGCGTATTTTTATAATAGTCATCATGAGGTAATACTTGTGCCTCCTTGTTAACTGTCCACTGTACAATGGAAGTATATGTAAGATACAAGTTTAATCCCTCTTCTTCTGCTGACTTGGAGTGACGCGCAAAAAAGTTGAGTTAAGTGATGATTTAATTAGCCGATGCTTGACTTTTTTACCCTCCTCCAATCCTCAGCACGAATATTTGCGCTTGACTGACGACGATGAAAATGTGTGTGGATTGATGTAACATTGTAGACAATAATAGGGTGGAATTGAATACAGTGGGAGAGAGGGGAAAGATAAATGACAAACTCTTCACTCTATTCCACGCTCTTTTTCCTTCGATATGTTTTCCCACTCCCTCAAAATATTACCTATATGTTTTGTCCTTATGTATGCGACATAACTTTACTTTTCCAGTGAAAATGTCCAAATATTATAATTGTCATTGAACTTTTGAGAGTAAGAGTTAAAGGATATCTTGCACAAAAGTACATTCATACTCTTTCCTACTTTTACAAGCACACCCACACACAAAAGTTTCGGACTTTAGCTCAAAATTTTGAATTGCGGCTCACTGTTCCGCGAAAGAGAGAGAGAGAGAGAGATAGCAAAAGGGGCAGCATTTCTCTTGATAATAGCTGACTGATAATGAGCGTATGTATGCTTAAATACACTTTTCTACTAGTTTTGAGATTGAGAGATGAAACAGAATTTCTCTTTGCTCAACTTATGTTGACTGAACTCTCTACTTCTATCCTGATTCAAATTTAAGCATGTACAATATGTACATAAAGGATGACGAAAAGGGGAGAAGGTGTATTTTTTCCCGCTTTTATGAATCAGTGACGGGATATTTGATTTGTGCAGCAGGGATTTCATACTTTTACAAGCGTCCACCATTCAACATGATGGTAGCCGTACAAAAGTATGTGTAGTATCAGTTGGACTGGAAAATATTCATTACGAGAACTATGTAAAGCTCGACAAGAGTAATAGAGAAAGTAGGAGAACGAAAAAAGAGAGCGCTTTCATTTTCCAGTACATTTTTGGAATTTGTATTTGACTGTAAAAGTGACTCTGAGTACAACCCTCATGTGAGGAAAGTCTTTAGAACATCCTTCAATTCCTCATTCTACTTTTACGTATGAAGTTTTGCATAGAAACACATAGTATGCAGACGGAGCGTGCATAATGTAGAATAATAGTAATATTGCATGTAGGGGAGTATGTATACAATACCTACATATGCATCAGAGATAAAGAGTAGTTATACGATTGTAGAAACTGGAAAGAGTGAGAGGGAGAATAGAAGTTCAAGTAGATTTTTCCACTTCAAAGAATTTAGCAGGGAAACTTGGAAATAAAAAGAGAACTGAGTAAATTAAAGAGAAGTATAATGTTGTTGATGATTATGCTGCTGCTGATGTAACATACGAGGATGTCAACAGCCATGCGATTCCATGAGAAGAGCTTGCTTGAATTGTGAATTGAGTTGAGAGTTGAGTCGTCTTTGCACACGAAAATCCTAGACAACTCCAGAGTCTGGATACGAGTATATGGTGAAATAGTACACATCACATGGGGGAAATATTCAACAGATATATACATACACACTTAATGCAAATGTAAGGACAAGGGCTCATATCAACATCAACATTCACCACAATTCAACAGACCTGTACAGCAAGACTTTTGCATGCATACAACACGTAAACATGTTTTCCTTGTCTGCAAGAAACTTTGTAGCTTTGTATTTTCTCTCCCCCTCTGATCTTTTTGTTTTTTTTTCTTTTGACTCAACAAGACAATACAGACATAAACACACACACACACACATTTATAATATGTTTGTGTTTGTATAAGCATTCACGTTAATACAACAAAAGTGGAAACTTGCGTGCAATTTACATTTTTGCAATTATCATTTCTCCGGATTTCATGATGTGGGGAATTGTTTGTTTCTAGAATTTTTCTCTGGATAATAGACAATCAGCAGCAGCAGGCAGCATAAGCATTCACACAAGCATTATATGTAATGAAGAAGAGTTTCATCGTTGATTAGCATTTGCACTCACATGTGTACGTCTATTTCTTATTTGTTGGTTTCTATTAAAATGCTGATTTCAAGATTTTTAGTTGTTGTACCGAACCATCATGCAGGTATTAATTTATGATGGGTCTTACTTTACTTTTACTTTTAATGTAACTTCTTGTTTTTTTGTGTGTATATGTGAAATGTACATTATTCTCATTCATTGTCTAACTTTGCATTGCAATGCATTCATTCATTCATTGTCTTAAAAAGTCTTTTATTTTTATCTTTTATATGGGATTATTATTCCGATTTGCATTTCTCCTTACAACTTCTTATAAACAATAGCAGGGGAAAAATTCGTTCATGGGCGCTTAAGCTGAGTTTTTGTGCAGTTTTTAAAAAATCATGATTGACAGAGTGGAATGATCTTTATGCTGTATACTTATACATCATACTTTATCCTCAGTCCCTTTTTTTAAGACTTCAGAAGTCAGGGTCACCATGAAAATGTATGGAAAACTATTTAATATTTTGTTGCATGTGTGTTTTGTACACCTGTTCGTTCGACCCTTGCGTAGTCTGTTTCGCATAGCACCGAAAGGGTCCAGGAAAAACAGAGAATGAATAGAAAGGAAACAAACAGCAAGAAATCTTTTCACGGCAGAAGTTCAAAAGATATGTAGAAACCCCTGATGTATTTTTTGGATAAGTACAGAAGGGCTAGAAGAAAACCAGTGTCTACTTCTTTATACATTCGTTGGCAATAACAGTGTAGAAACATACTCATAATAATGATAATAATATGAAGAGGAGAAAAACAAGAGAAGAGGGGTGAAATTCACCTATTTTATACAAAGAAAGGGATTGACTGATGCGAGTCAAGTCCAAAAGATTCAGGGGGGATGAAAATCAGGCAGGGAGAGATGAGATGAGAGATGAGTACGGTCCTTGGAATAGAAGTCGGGAATATAGAACAAGTTACAAAGTTTTTCCTCTATAGCTCTGTCTCTGCTCCGGGAGAAAAAAACGTTCATTGACAGCATGTGCATAGATGTATACACATGCAACGAAAAAAGAAGAGGGATGGCTGACAGTGACAGAAGTTGAAATAAGGGAAAACAAAGGGAAGCTTCCGATCGAAGATACACACATATCAAATGTGGCGGAGAAATGGAGTAAGTGTACATACATATAATATACATATGTATGTACACTAATATGTATACAAATGTGTAGTATGAGTATTTCACCATCAACTCGCAGTCACAGCCATCATCAACGTCAAAGGCGGAGAAATAGAAATGGAAGAGACTTGAGAGTACATATTGTTTGTTGTATAACAATAATATATTATCCAGTAGGGACGCTATAAGGCAAGTCCAACTGCATAGAAAAGACAAATATTGTTTAACGTCTACGTAATAAGATTTGTAACGACATGAGACACAGGGGGAAGAAGAAGAAGGAAGAAGGAGACTCCTTCCACTTGTCAATGCAAGCAGCAAATCATGGGGTATTTATTTATGTACTTACTTTGACATTACTTAAAGTGAGGCATTTGGAAAGGAAAAAAGAAAAAAATGCGTCCTCTCTTTCTCTCCCTTTCTGTCTCCGTCATCGTCTAAATACGGCATACAACTGTGCTTGAATATGTATGCCCATTTTTACATACTATGTATATTTAAAGGCACAAATCTAAAGTTGTACTATGTACCTCAGCGTAAATGCATGTATACGGGTTGCGTACGTGTGTGTACGGAGGGATACCTGCGTATTCGTTTTATGTGCGGCTTGGCGAATTGATTGTTTTTGTGCTTCTTTGCGAGAGACAGGGAGAATTGACTGTGAAGGCGAGTCTATCGAGTAACACAATGTTGGGGGGAAGAAATACAATATGTACAGTGTAAATCAAATGTATAAGAAGTTAAAGAGAGAGAGAGGGAGGCTGTTTCTACTTTTATATATTTCCTTTTGTTTTCTCTCCTCTCCGTATGTCTGTTTCTGTTTGTGTCCGAGAGTATTTGAATTTTGATTTTTGTCAAGGGAAAAGTGCATCATCATCTTTCTGTCAAACTGTGTGTGTCTGCTGTTGTTTTGTTGTTACTGCTCCGCTCCTGCTTCTGCTCCTACTTTTCCAACTCTCGTTCCTCTTGCTTTTCTTTATATTTTAAAGTAGTAACATGTATTTGCTCATCTTTTCTTTCTTCTCTTGGTTTATTCGGCCTTTTTTATTATTTTTGAGGGCTACTTTTTCCAGTAATATGCACACAGCATATAATGTACCTATTTTATTTGACAAGCTACGTTTTTGACCAATGCAGTCCAGAAGATTTGATTTGTGACTTTGTCGAAGGACGTTTGGTCATAGAAACTTTTTAATTTCTGAATATATATTTTTACCTTTTATATTTACGGCTTCGACCGGGGCCAGATATGTGTAGGTGAATGTACATTGGAGATTGGAGACCCTTTGAATTCTTACGTCTCACAAACTTACAATACCTTTAAATAATAAAATTGTTCGCCTATGCATTATTTTTCGTAGGCCATAAAATTTTCAATTAAGACTCTCCTACTATAATTACAAGTTTGTACAGAATGTTGATAGATTGCTGTACGTAGGCAAGGTACGTCGAACATGCATGTATGTGTGGTTGAATGTCTCTATTATGTATAAGGTGAAAATTATGATGGTTAAATGCAAAACTCTCTTGAACTTGGTCCACACTAAATTGTGTACAATGAGCGTGGTTAGTTATCAAGTGAGAGAGAGAGAGAGGGAGAAAAAAATGGAAGAAAGAATAGCAGCATATTATGTTTTGTTGGTGGGTATATACACGTATTATGTATACAGTGAATGAAAAGCTAAGCAAGCTCCTCACCACCTGAAGAAAGGAGTGATTTGCGGGTTTTTCTGGTTGAGAAGCCAAGCAAGTTGATAACATACATATGTACCATCCCACATTAGTCTGATATAGTTAATAGTTGTACATAGTTATGCAACGCACATAAGTAATAATAATGCAATCATAATAATATATTATAAAAGAGTCTCTCTTAAGATAAAATACTTTATTATTATGTCCACACCTTGGGAGTGGGAAAAATAGACAAACTTTAATATGTACACATTGTACAGCAGTAAGGAAATTTGGTGATAGAATAATATTTATTGTGCTTGTGTGTTTCCCTTTGTACATTGAATTGCGGGGATATACACATAATAGAATTATCCAACACTTTGAAAAAAAAACCCAGTCCAGTTGTCCCATCCTATCCAGTGCACTATTTGTTTGAATTTCTCATAACTATTAACTACATGTGTATTATGGATGAGGTAAATATACAGACAACACCTAATAAACCCTTCAATTGTATTATATGTTTGGTTCAAAAATAAAAAAACGCTCAAACGGTTGTCGAAGCTAATGCTAAAACTACTTGTAGGGAATCAACTGTTGTTTCTCTCCTTTATTTTTTCAACTTTTGTGCTCAAAACATATGCCTATGCATGGTAGAATTTTTTTTCCTGGACAAAATCTCAAAACTAACTCTTATTTTATATACGTACACATGCATGTGTATAGACTTCCGACTTTATCTATTATGCATGTGTGTATATTCCCGTGAATATGTTGAAGTAAGTCGGCATTCTCCCATCGTTTGTTTCTTCCGTCGTCGTCAGCCCATCTTTACGAACAATGTTAAAAGTCTATGGAACCTAACCTGTATTTTCCTCTCAGTCTTCCATCCCTAAGTCAGCACGCACTCAGCTAAAAAGTTATTAACAAGAAAAATATTCACAAAAGAAATGAAAAAAGCATACAACAACACTACAAAGCACAAAATGCGTCGGAGCCGACAATCCAATCGACATCGACAATAATAGAGGAGTAGACGTTCTGGAACACATATTTGAACTGTGGCCATTTTATTTTTGATATCGGAGTTTTATCACTAAACTTGTAACTATTATCGTTTAAATGGTACAGGAAAAAACTATTGGCAGGTTTGATGTGGAAACGAGTAGAACTTTTTTGAACTTCCCTTTTCTTTCTATCGACTTTAATCTTGTTCATTTCATTTGCCAGCACCTTTATTATTAGTATTACTATTATTTAAAGTTCCTTGGATCCATCATCAACCATACTATACATTCATGGTTCATGCGTAAGTCCTCGTCCTCTGTGTCCAGTAAAATGGAATGGGAGAGAAATAATAAAAACGAAACAAGCTACAGGCTTTATCTTTCGCTATCTCTCTCGTTCGTTCCTCAGTAGTTAATAGTTATATTATTGCTCATTGCATTCAGATTTTATGGCATACCTACGGCGCAGCACAAACATCACACATGTACATGGATGCATACATACACCAGGAGGAAAAGGAAATTAAAGTGAGAACTCCTACTTTCGTATTTCGCTTTCGTCATTGCACTATGTTTCTAAGTTCCAAGCTAAAAGTTCAAAATAAAGAAGAAACAGAAGACGGAAAAGAAAAGTCCGTTTAGATGGTCAATTCAAACTTTTGAATGCTTTGGCCGTTTGGCGATAATCCTTACGAGCTAATGTATGCATGCATGCGATACGAGGGTTCGCGACGATGGCTTGAATAAATTCATGAAAATGGACGCAAACTTTCCAAGAGAAACAGTTCCTGACTAGATTGACTGGCTAGCGGTCAATTAGACCGGTTCCTGTGTATATCTCCATCCTCTCATAGTTTTTTACTCGATAAATGCCTAATCTCCTATACTACATGCATGCCACTAAAGATTCGGTCAAGATACTGAAAAACCTTCGATACGATATGAAGCAGAGCCAGGAGTCCAAATTAAATACCTTAGTGAATGGTGAATAGAATAGAGTTAGTTGGTGGCATTATATGTTACCCTGGCCTTCTAAACCACGTTTTCTTCCGAATCAAGTTCTGAAAAGAGCAAAAATTTCATAAAACTTGCATTTTTTGAAACCCCGTGAAGGCGTAAAGGCGTTCAATAATAAACCTTATGTACTGCTTAGAGGTCTTTTGCAGGCTCGCTAGATTTTCTATAAATTTTCATCGAATGTTTTTATTATTTGCAAAAACAAACGTTTTACATCGTCTTTAAGGTCTTGATTACGAATAAAAAGTGGTTTAGAGGTTCAGCCTGGGAAAGATATGCATATCTCTATAGGATTTCTGGAATAGGAAGAAATTATATCCAAAATTCACAAAGTTAGTTTCCAGGTCTGTTTTCTGTCTGGTCTTCATACATTAGTAACTGTATGAATGTATGTATATTTTCCGTTTGCTTAGTGTGTTCGGCTTGACTTGAAGGAGGGATGAGTCGTACAGTCATGATAGAGTTCGAGACTCTTTCTCCGTCCCTTTTTCAAAAGAAATGAAACTATCGATTAACAGCTACAGAGAAACAGAGAGCGAGAGGATTTTCATCTGTGGAATTATATTGTATGGTGATGATGATGATGATGATGGTGATATTACCTTTCATTTCAGTGAGCGATTCAGTCGACAGTCTACGCATCACAGAACATCAAAAAGCTTTATATTTCATTTTGGGCTCCTTTTTTATTTTTCCCCTATCTTCTACAACCAATTATTAAATTTATTATATGATGAGTCGGGATTTACATACTTAATAAACATATATGCACTTAAATGGGCCTTCTCTTAAACTTGTTCTTTTGTATTAACTTCGGCAGTATGCGTTACATTGTAACATCGACGGAAGAACCTGCTGGAAGAAGGTATAGACACGAAAAAGCGTTTTAAAAATGAATACATTATATAATACATGTCGGAAAGAAAGGACTTTGATTTCGATAGAAGAAAAAGAAGAGACTTTAGGTGTACATATTTATATAGATTTATTTGCACAACCTTCTCATGTTTATTGTACAATATAATATCAGACAAAAAGTTTAATATGATGTATTCTATCTATTGACAGGAAGTAGATTTAGGAAAAAACGAAGGGAGTTTTCAATGCTTCTGCGTTTTTTCGTCAGTTTCTTTTCCTTATTCTTTCGCCGCTAATAATGGCCCTATTGTTTTTATTCCTCTGGAAATATTAGATAATGACTTAATTTACTGCACAATAATTTCAATTGCTCAACGGATGAACACTTGAAAAAGTGAACAATTTACACTCTTTTGTGTAGTATCAAAGTGTTTTTCAATTTAAACTGGTTTTATTACAATGTCTCTCTCTTTTGCGTCTTCATTACAACGTAGTCTGGGTGTATTATGTATTGCATCGTACATTGTATTATATTACAGTTGATATTTGATATACCATTTGGAAATTTACAATGTGGATTTCACTTGTTTTCTTTTCTTTAAAATAATAGAGGTAATCGCTTTATTTATTTTTTCATCTAGTACGGGGGGAAAAAGAATTATGATTTTTTTCAACTTACAACCTTAAAATTCAAAGTCAGTGTTTCAGTCAAACGTTCACCTTTAGTTTTTTATTCCTTGTTCAACTAGTGTTGCTGAGAAAAGCTGAAATCCGAATTATGATAATTGTATGATAATTTTGTAATGAATAGTTTTAAAGCAAAGTTTTATTGGATTTGACATTAATTCTTTCTCTCTCTCCCTCCCTGCAAAGTTGAACTACTTTTTTCTTCCTTTTTTATCCCAAGGAGCAACATTGTAAACATTGGTCGTATGTATTTGTGTATATGCGCTGTGTTTAAGTCCTTCTCCCTTCATATTTCAAAATGAAGAGAAGGATAGGCAGAGCGCTTGCCACGATGAGAGGCTTTAATCAATTCATAACACAGGCGATTAAAAGGTTTCAAACTGGGTGTAAGGTCACAGGAACTTGTTTCAAATCAGCAGGTATTAAGTCAATATTTTTCTCGGCTATATGTATGTACGTACACACATGTGTATCATCGTACAGTTGAAAAGAGGGTAGGTATTATGTTATGTAGAAGCAGAATAAGATAGGGCATGAAAGGTATAAACGTGCATACACTTATATGCATAAGCTTTAGTGTACACATTCTACACATGTTTTCTCTTTCTCCGTCGCCTGAATATTTAGTAAAACTGTTTGCCATCGGTTTTTACTCGACTTTGCAAGATGAGCTCTTGAGCAATATAAGGATGAAGTATGTGTAAGAATGCACTATATATGTGAAAAGGAATGAAATAAGCCTCTCCTCTTCCCCTCTCTCTTTCTCCATTACTCTTATATATTATTTAATACCAAACTATAAGAATTAATGTGGAATACCAAAGCGTATTATTTGACTCTTGAAAACTGCACAGGGTGATTCTCAGTTTCTTCACTCTGATAAATGACTGGATAATATGCTTGTATCAATGTGAATGTACCATTTTTATGGGCATGTACAAAATGCAAGGTTCTAATTACAATGCAAAATACTATGTATGTGGACTTGCTCTGACTTACTGAAGCTGCACTCATTAATAATCAAAATCAAAGGGGATAACGTATTTGGCACTGCCTATTCCGTTGAACATACACTGTACATCTATGTGTGCGTGAACTGATTTAAATTATGTATAATGCAGATGAAAAGATGAAAGATACAGACATTGTTTCTGTAAGGAGAGCTGTAGCCAACGAAGAAAAAACGCAGATATATAGATTTGTGAGCAAGTGGATGGATGGATGGAATTTTCATCAGAACTCTCCCTCTCTCTCTCTTTATCTCTCTCCCTCGCTCAAACGATAAGAATTTTGCATAATAATAGTTGTAAAATCAAAACGTAATAATAATAAAGCATTTCTTCAATGAATTGGTTGCATGGACGGAAATCATGTGGGCTTCTTATAATTTTTTCCTTGCTGCGTTATTGAGCTATTTGGTAGTATTTGGTTGGTTGGTGGGTTTTAACCGTGTCCTAGAACAAAGATTATGGAGTGGATGGATGGATGGATAGATAGGTGGATAGAGAGAGAATAAGAAGAAGGGAAGGAAAACTCACTCGTTTGATTATTACGACATATACATATATAAATATTGCATAATAGTACTAATACATGTTATGCAGCCGTATTAAGACGATATGAAACAAAAGGAATTGTAGTTAGAGACTCGGGTATAATTGCACTCTATTATCATTATGATTATCATTATCGTTACACATTTATCGTGAGATCTTGTGTTTTGTCTTCTTTTGCTTTTCTTGGTCGTCTTCTCTTTCTGCGACTTTCCTTAGGAGTTTATCTGATGAGTGAAACAAGATGATGATGAGTTATTAAACGTACCAAAAGTTACGTTCTCATTTTCTGCTTCTTTCTCCCAGCATCATATGGTTAATGTTATGAAATATCTACTTGCATTTTGCAAGCAAATATTATAAATGTTATTATTATCATCATCATCATCCTTCATTATATAATGCAATATAAATATGTATGTGTACATGCACACTGTTCAGCAAACACACATGAAACTCGTATTTACTGCACTGTCGAGCACAACCAACGACCAGTGAACAAAATGGAAACACAAAAATGTATACAATTATGCATTGTAAAGATAAAGTGTATGACACGATTAGAATTATATGGATGTGCAGTCCCATGTCAAAAGTAATGAGAGCTTTGTATTAGATTTGTACATTTAGTGCCAACATTTACCCCCATAAGTACATATGTATGTGTGTTGTGTTTGCATTGGACATGGATGTAAATATACATACATGTACGTGTATATTCAGAAAGTACTGAAAAAACAGCAAATGTGTGAACGAGCGAACAATAAAAATGAAAATTATTGAGCTGTAGTTTTTCTTAAATGTGTCTGTGTGGCTTTTTTTTTCTTCAACTATACCATTGAGAGGAGTAGGAGGGTCAAGTTTTAAAGATGTGCTCAATGTTGGTTTGAACGGTGGGAAATTTGCAATGTGCAATTATAGTCTAGTTAAAAGCTCCTGGAGATTGGCAAGAACAAGTAGTAGCTAGTGAACGACGGACATTTAGCATGTAGTTGTATTTACTTTTGAGGTAAAAGCCTTTATTTTCTCTTGGTTTCCTTACTATATTCTTCCATTTCTTGAACTGTCTTGAATTCTCGTGTTTCTGAATCGCCAGCAGTCCTGTTCACAGTTGTTAAATGGAGTTAAAGCTCACATTGAGAGTGTTTACTCAATGGTACATGCATTACACCTTTATCTAATATTATCATTATTACTACTATTAAATACTACCACTATCTACCATTACTTTCTTTGTGTGTTCCTTTTGTTTAATACAAGCTATTACGCTAAAAGACAATATAAATATAATTTTTTCACCAATTTTCTATGGCAGTCGTATATATGTGTGTTATGGTATGATCTACAGATAAGCCGTGTGTACTGTAAGTGTATTCATAAATTTTTGAATTTTCTTCTATTTACTCAATGAAAAATATACAGTCGTATCTACTTGAAAGTAAATACACGGATACAAATGTGTGTGAAGTAAAAACACATTATTTCGTAGAACAAAGAATAAGCTGTGTATGAAATATGAAATATGATGATAGTTTTGTATGAGAAGTTTTAAAGTGTGTGTACATACGAATAATGTATGTAAGATATAGGCTTTACAACTTGTCAGGTTTGTACTAATTTTTCCAATGAAAAATTATTTAATGATCATCAGGACTTAAAATTAATGTATGGCGTAGAATACATATTTGTAAAACAATGTCGTTTTTTCCATTTTTTTGTTCGTTTTCTTTGTTTCTCAGAAGCAAAGGAAAAAGGAAGCGTCAAGTCGTTTTTAGATGTATATGTATGAAGTAAAGGGTGAGTATTTAGTTGGAGAGTTTTTTATTTTCTTCTCCTTTGTTTTGATAAAAAAGTTGAACCCTGTGGGTCCCAGTTGAGCCGTTCAATGCTCAGTGTTCAGTAGATGTTACTATGAGGTCTTCCCCTGGTCATTGACAAATTGGTATAGGGATTTTTAATGTTGCTGCTTGTTGCCTTCTTGTTCTTGTTCTTCGTCTTCGTTTTTAGCTTTGAACTAACCAGAGCCAACGTGTACTTTAGAGTCATTACACTGCATTACATTACATCACACTGTAGAATCAAGAGATGGGGAGAGAAATAGAAAGAGAGAAAAGAGTCATTATAAAAAGTTACGTAAACGGTGTGTGCGTGAATATGCATACAAACAGTATAAATGTATAGTTTAGAGGTACGCATAATAATGTAAGAGTGATCTATGACTGGAAGGGCACAAGTTTTCTCTCTCTCTTCTCGTATTAAATAATGAGAATCGACTCGTAGAACCCATTTGTTTCCATAGGAAAAAACAGAGTATAATTTTGTTCTGATTAGGTTATAAATTTACTTGTTCTCCCTGTTCCTCTAGTTGCTCTTTGTCTAATGCTTCTCCTGGTCCTTCTCTTGTTCTCTCCTTTTCACTTTCCTTTCTCTCATTTTACCCCCACCCCGCAAGGAAGCCTCAACAGGCCACCACTCGCAAGTGTGAAGAAGAGTCACTTCCATTTACTTCAGATTCAAGATTCCATCCGCGACTACTAATAGAACTAACTACCATTTTCCTCTTTAGTGTTTTCATATTAGTTATCTTTGCAGCTACTTTAAGGTAAATGGAGAAGGGAAATTGAGAAATGCCATTTATTTCACCGATATCTTTCCAGTCTTCTACTATACAATTCTATTTATATGCAATTTCAGAGTATATTATTCTGATGTGTTAGGAAGAAAACAAGTTGTTAGAGCAGTTGGGGTTTTTAGTCATTAAAACACGATAAACGTTTTTAAACTGCCAGAGTGCTTGGCTCTGATTTTTTTTGTCGAGAATGGAAAGGGGATAATGAAAGTAATTAGAAGAAAAGGGAAAAAAACATGGATAGTGTCATTTGTGGCCAAGATACGTAAAAATATAGTAATAATAGGTATGCTGTCCATTAAGATACGCCGTGGCTGCCATGCTGGTGAAATCAGTGGTTGACATCATTTAGGTTATTAGCATAGTATATTTACATTTTACATTGCCCAGTCATTCTACCCTATACATTATATTTTCTATATATATATATATGTGTGTGTGTGTGTGTGTGTGTCAGGATATTAAGAAAAGAGACCCACGTCCTGAATGTATGGGGTAAATGGTCGAGTGTTTAAAGCCATAGCTGGTTGTTTGTATGATAGCATGGAGTATCGCATATCGTTAAGTCAGAGTACAAGTGCCGTGTAGAGCCTTGTTTTGTAATTAAAGGAGGTGCATAGGGTATTTCGTAACGAGGTGAGTGTGTACATTTATTATTTTTCTAATGAGAATCTCTTCTCTTGGTTCTGCCTTTTATTACAGGAAAACAGAGGGCTCTGGAATATTTTACTATATTATACCTGCCATTGAAATGGAAATTGAAATGGAGCAGGGAAAATAAATGAGTTTGGTTTCGAGTCTTTGACTTAGGCTGAATGTATGTGTCAGGCAGTTACATTATTTGATGTTCCCCGTTTAAGCTCTAGTATTCCTGCGTTTTTTTTTCGAGTGGAGTGATGGGGATGGATTCAACGAGTTTTTTCTTGAGTGTATATTTATTTGTATAAAATATTTGTATGTATTTCCCATATGAATGTTGTAGGTCTGTTGTTGTATATAGTGGTTGTCCCCATTTTGTATCACTGTTGTTCCACTGCTTGTGGTGGATGCTGTTGATCTTGTTGTCGTTGTCAATGATAGACCTGCAGTATTGGTATTACCTTCTTTTAGTTTATTTATTCTGGGATGAATAAGAGTGCAAAGGGTAAACGGACGATAGACTTGGGTTTGAAATCGGAGGAAATGATTGTGTTACTGTTACAAATGATTGTGTGTATTTTAGTGACTGGGCTGCGGTTAGAGCTTCTTCCCTCGTTGGATTTGTTCTCGCCGTCGTCCTCATTCTCGTCCTCAGGTTCAGGTCCTCCTTGTCCATGTAACATGTAGAGAGACGGAGGAAATGAGGGCATTAAAATTCTCTGGTAGTAGAGAAGGAAGGTGTAAAAAGAGTTGGCAGGTGTGATTTGTAAAGAAGTGTAAAGAGGAGTATATACATATATAAAAACATATGTATATGCTTCATATTATATGAAAGAAAGCTTATCAGATCCATTTCAAGAAAGAAAGAAAGAGGGAGAGAGAGAGAGCGTTTTTCGGTCCTCTCGTTGTTGTTGTGTTGTTGCTGTTAATTATCTTTCTCGAACCAATTTCAATGGTTTTTCCCGTGTGGCTTCGAGGCTTCATGTCCTTCACTCTATATTACACTAGATGGAAATATACACACAGAAAAATATAGAAGTAATATGTACACGCTTATGATATGTACTGGGATCTTTTTTTACACTCTTGAGCAATTCTCTCACTTTCGAATAGAGGAGAAAAAGAACAGAAAAAACTTCAACTTGTCTCAAGAGTCATAATAATAATAGTAATAATGAGCTGTATAATACATTACACAGCAATATTTTATCCTTTGAGTTTTCTTCCTTTCTTTCTTTCATTTTCCTTCTCTTCCTAGTTATCTATCTATTTCTTTCTTCTATATACCTTTTTTTGTACCCAATCCTTATCGAATTTCCAATTCCAATCCTCCAGTACGATGGTGATGATGAAATGAAAATGGAAACAACGGCAACAGGAACAGCAATCTGCCTAAGAATTAACAGTCGAATCTGGAACGTGGATTCTTTAAATTGAGTAGTATTGAATAGGAGTATCTTTTTTTCAAAAACATTATAGATGATACAAGCGTAAAATTTATATTATACAATAATGCTCATAATGTTTCTGATGATGCTCATACACTTTTTTTTTCTTCCATAAATAGTCTAGTTATATAATAATCTAATGACTTTCCACCGTGCTTGGAGTTTCGTTCTCATCAATAATGTTGTAGCTGGATTCACAAAGTTTTAGAGACAGCTAGACAGCAGGTCTCTCTAACGAAGGATTTGAATGTTAACGAAAGTTGACTTGTTTTATGTGTGACTTTCCTCATCGACCTTCTTCATGGTTTTTGGCTCTTGGCTTTGACGTGCAATATTGAGAACCAAAGAAGGGGGTAACCAAATTAGGATCACTCTCGTCAAACTCTACCCGTCTTAAGCCAAAATGAGTTTCTTGGGGACTACAGCGACAGAGATAGAGGGAAAGTAGGGAAGAGAGTAGTCTGTAGGAAAATTGGGAATTGGAGTGACGAAAGTCGATGAGACAACTTCTTAGGACTCACGTAGTACGAAGTACGAATATATAGACCGAGATTGGATTGATGTAAGAAATTAGTGGAACTGAATGGAAATTTGTGCTTCTGTATAAATAGTTATGGATCGAGAGAGATTTTCTTTAGGTTTTTAGGTTTCTCATTTAAGCCATTGGCAACGGGTAGAAATGCCTTTAGATGAATGTCTTATGTATAATACATGGAACCGGAGCAATATACATAAATATAAATGTGTACACGATCTAATCGTTAGGAGAAAGAGGCGACGGAGTCCTCAGTCTCAAATTTACGACACATTTGCATGCTACACACATATGCTCACGCACACATGCTAAAATCTCAAAATCTAAACCAAATTCAAAGTTCTTTATGAATGTACTGTGTGCCTACATACTGCATACATAAACGTATGCATGTTGTAGGATATAGACAAAGTTATGGATATGTGTAAGAGTCCAACTGCACATAGGTATATGGCTATAAATATAGGCATTTAATCTTGAAGACGGTGTTGGAGGAGGAGGAAAGAAAAAGCGGGGAGAAAAGAAAATGTGTGTGTGTGTGTGTATGTGAGTTCAAAGTTTTAGTTTTAGATAGAATTTAGTTTTAGCTCTGATTAGCTTTTCAAGTTTGGAAACGAGTCTCCCGAAGGCACACGTACCTTTAAATCAAGTCAACTCTGACAGATGCTATTTGGGCAAATCATTTCTTCTTACGCACCTTCTTCTTTTTCTTTCTCATCTTCACCTTTTCCTCGTCTTACTTCCGAAAATCTTCGGCCACTTACTCAACTTAACTGTTCGCATAGCATAGCACATGAACTAAAACCTCATCACATCACCAAGTCGAATCATAGAGCCCAAGTCTACCACAAAAACTAAAACTTCAATCGTGACTCTGTTTAACCAATTTATACATACATATAATATGTGTCTACAGTTAAAAATCTTTACCTTTCCCTTTCCATTTTCTCTTATGTGCATAGAAACATATATTGCAAGTGTACCCTCAAGATCTCAAGTATCTATTTATACACAGTACCTGGCAATGTGTGCATAATAGACATTGAACTTTTGATTGGATAACTTGAGCCACTTGAAGACTCGAAGCATAAAGACGGTTTTGTTGCTCTTCTCTATTCCTCTGTCTGCCTTTTGCTCTCCATCTCCTACTTATGGCAATAATAATATGCCATGCTCAAATAGGTACTCGTTTATGGATATTTTCTAAATGTGTATGTATGTATCTCTATGCAAACATGTACCTACAATAGACAGTGTAAGTTAGGGATGTGATGGCAATGGACGTAACATTACAATTACTACAATGAGAGTTACAACAAGGCAAACTTTATATTGTGTAATATATTATGATATCTGGACCTGGGTTTGGGTTGTACATGTTTGTGTACATATATGCCTGTGCGTATGTACATTTGAGTGTACCTATAGATGTGTGTTTTTGTGTTGATATTTTTCTGTTACATCTGTATACTCTCGAGAGCAGAGAATAAGAACCCAAGGTCACTCCGGAAGGTTTTTTATGTATTCCTTTGGTCTTCTTCTATTGCCTCTTCTATTCCGTCCTTTATTTTCCCTCGTATTTTTTCATCAGGTAACAATGCCATACATAGAGCTAATCCTCAGTAGACTACAATAGAATTGGAGTTACAAAGGTTTCCACTCAGATGCTCTCTTTCTTTCTGTCTCTCTATCTTTCTCTCTCTCTCTCACTCCACCAAGTTACATTGTACCTATATGTATTGTTATTAAGGCTCTCCTCGCCTCGTCCTCTCGATCTCGAGGTGGATGAAGACGAAATTGAACAACTGCCTATACCTACATATTCACAATGATATTGAGAGTTCAAGTACGTACGGAATACAAATAATAATAGCTGGAACAACATGTATGAAATACAACAAACCCATAACAAGTACAAGAACAAGAAGTAGGGAACGAATGAGATTTCATTTCAAACCATGCCATGGCACAGCAATAGTATGCGTCTTGCTCTTGGTCCTGGTTCCTGGGTCTAATAGTTCTGGTCTTGGTCCTCATATTATTTGTTGTGTTTGTGTGTGTAGTTGTTCAGTTGTTGTTGTCGTCATAAAAGCAGAAAACACAGGACCGAGATCTTGTTCTAAATTTGAAGGTACATGTACGTGTACATTATACACAGGCAAACTAAGGCAAACCCAAAGTGAAAGAAATGCAATGCAATTTATATTAGCTTTTTTCCCGAGTTCAACCTGGTACACGGTAAAGGCGTCTTCGTATTTTCATCCTTATATTTTGAGCTGTGTACTGTGATTTAACTCCAAGTCGAATAGGGAAGTAAAGTAAAGTTTACATAGGGAAGTGAGATGGAGAAGAAGAAGAAGAAGAAGGTTGTTTAAAAGAACGTGGTTTGTTTGAAATTTTATCACTGTCTCTACATACTACGTACGTACACATAATATAGTAAATAATATAATATGTTTGTCCGTATATCTGTAGATTGTATTTGATTGTACCGTATTTTTCACATATTAAGGAGGGAGTTGGTTTGGTTAGTCTCCACTCGTACTTTTTACCTTTTATTTTTCTTGTTGAGAGAAAAGGTGAAGGGGGAATAAGGGAATTAACTTACCTGTGTGGGATGGACGGACGAACGGTTGGACGGGATGCTGGAGAAAATGTTATAAAACTACATCGCATATATTATATATATACGTGGTTGTCTAGAGTGATGAGTAGATATAGGTGAGGTAGGTTATTTTATACCTTGGCCGTTGCTTCTTGGTTGTTGACTCCTGAATGCATATTACATATATGTACATAGGTGCAAACCTGTAGACTTCAGACTCTATAGACTGTAGGTTTTGGGCTGTAGGCAGAATTACTTTTACATTGGAGCTGACCAAACTGTAGAGGTAAAACTAGAACTAGTAAAATATAGTAATTCAGTATACAGATATAGAGACACAAGACTTTCAAACACATGAATTAAATGAGGGACGAACTGTGAAGAATTGTAAATGCATGGTAGGACTTAACATGATATCCAGCCAAGTTTACTCCAGGAAACTTTCAAGGCGTAGAATGCAAAAGACATAAATAGCTGGCTTGACACTATTTTTACTATTATATTACATTGAGGACTGAAGCAGTTGTCCAAATTTTTTTTCTTCCATTTACATATTAGAATGCATTTGTGTATTTGTCCTTTTTGTAGTAAACTGTATTACATATACATACATAGATGTAACTAGAAGCAATGGGCAGCGGTTGGGGTTAGCGCTTCACGCTAAGCCGTGCTTCATAATGCAGTAATAATACTTTCATACTTTTTGGACTTTGGATTATACAATACATTGGGTTGTTGTAAATATGTATTGTGTATTTTGTACAGTGTCGAGTGGCTAATACACTATCATGTTTCTTGAGGAAAACTATTTTAATATTTTTGGGAAGGTGGTCGCCGTTGAATTTTTTCATAATACAGGTACCATCCATCCATGCAGACAATATATATTTTTCTATTATTACGAGAGCATGGATATTAGTATTAGCATTGCGATATGATGCAAGGGCCAGGCCAGGTAAAGCTGAAAGAAAGGTCCATAGATAAGATGAAATAAAAGTAACTTTAAGGCTTTGGTTGTTGCAGCAGCAACAGCAGTAGAGTGCAGATATGTTTAATCCACAACACACATCCAATCGCGTCTCAACTCAATGTTTACACGTAGCAAGAGAGTGAAGCACAGAAGTGAACCTCCTGCGTGCAATCTGACAGCCACGTCCAATCTGTAAATGGACCAGTTTTCGGTTATTTTATCTGTACTTGAAGCTCCTGCTACTACCACCACTACTATCACTACCACTACTTTTGACCCATTATACCTATCATTATTACTAATGTATTATCTGTCTGGCTGCCTGGCTGCTTGGTATATTTTACAGATCTTATTTTTCTTCCCCAGTCCCTCATGTTGTGTATGGCAAACTAACTAGATGACCCTTCTTTTGAACCAATTCTTGACATATATATTATGAAATTATAGAAGAATAATAAAAAACGAAGCTTTTCTTAGCCATCGTCGACTTTTTTCTCCATTTCTACCTAATACTTAAATGTATGTGTGTGTGTATATGATATCAGAAGACGACCTCTTTTTTCTTCTTCCAATAGAATTTTAAGGACTAGAATTTCTTTTCGGATTTTTAATATTACTGTTATTATTATTATTATCGCTCCATTTTATACCATTATTGTATGAGTGAAACTGAAAATTATTATTAAATCGAGCTGATTTCATAATACCTGTTGAATGAGGGTGTATGTGAATGTTGGATATGCTCTAATGTTGGTCCTGTTGATTGTTGATGTTTTTTTATACTTTGCTACATGGCACTAAGCCTTTCCCGAACGGCTTAAAAACTTTAATGTATTAGCCACTTTTTATTTATATTTGGGTCTGGATAAAATTATAAAGGGAAGAAATGGTTGACCGATCCTCATGTTTTTTTTACCTTGCTTATCATTATGAACCATCGTTTTATCATCATGTTTTCTCGAAGGAAGAGAGTAGCAATAATAATGCAATTTTCAATGGTTATTATGGTTCCACATGGTAGATCCATGAGTTAACTCTTACCCATGGCTTTGAAGCTGGAAAGAAGGTAAAATAATCTCGCGGAATGTCATTTGTGTGGGAGAAAGGATTTTAGTTACATTTTTAGGAAACATCAATTTAAAAAATATATTACAGAATTTAAACCCTTATTCCCAATATAATATAAACTATCAAAAATATAATCCGTGTGACATTTTATAAACACACATTCCGTAGGTGATTTTTTTTACTTTACTTATCCATGTATCGTAAATTAGAAAGTAGAATGAGGAGGAAAAAAACTGAGAGCTATAAACAATAAATAAATTCAGATACGGATTATTTTTTTACCTTCACCTTCGTCTGCTTGTCCGTACTCCATACATACATAAACTCTTTCTGAAACCTTTAAGGGCAAATCTAAGTTGTTGTTGTTTTGGTTACCTGAGTGGCAGCTGCTACGCGTTGGATGCTGGCTAATATCGACGTTCTTAAGTCTCAGGTTACCTTTGAAACCTTTTCTTCTTCTTCTAGGTTCATTTGAATTGGGGTTGGTTCCTTCTTCATAATACAAAACAAAATAAATAGACTCAAGCTGAAACTTTCCGAGTTAAAAATATCAGCAAAATACTGTACATTTCACAACGAATGAGTTAATTCCCATTCTTCTTCTTAGTCTTTTCGTCGAAGAGAGCCCAAGAAAGGGTTATTTTGACGAAGAGACATGACAAGACGTGGACATAAATGGACAGTCCGCATATAGCAAAGGTGTCAACATTTTCGACCGTTAAATGTATAGAAAAGGCATTGTCTATTCGTTTGTGATTTTGTTCGTGCGTCTGAGAGTAAATACCCTGGTAAAAGGATAAATTAGTTTTCATCCTTATAGCCATGTCCCTAGACAAAACACTCTTATATGCACTTTAGATTTAAGACACTTTATGTTTTAAGTATATGCTATGTATATACTGTATAATGCAATATAGCAAGATATAGTGTGTACTTTGCGAGTTGAAGTGTGTGTACCGATGTGGGTGCGGACGTTCAATGCCCCTGCATTTTACCTTATGTATGCAGTACAAAGTGCATCCACTGTTCCAAAGGGACTAGCTAAGGCTAAGGGGCAGATAGATACATATAATATTGTGTAGCAACTAAGAGAGAGAGAGAGATAGAGAGCGAGAAAAAAGGGAGAAAAGTTATGGGTTTCACTGAGGCCGATGCTGAGGCTGGTTCAGAGTGAGCAAGAAAAGTAAAGGCAGGCAGTCAGTAAGAAAGGGAGAGAGTGCATACACGTACGTACAGAGAGACAGTTGGAGAGATAAGTGAGAATAAGTTAGACTAGTTGCTTTGACCAATCTTGTCGTCGTCACTCATTGTTCAAAACTTACAGAGTTATAGTTACGCGTTGTCGTCCTCTTCTCTCCTTCAAAAACAATTCAATTTGAGTTCTTAATGAGCTCTATAGACTACTACTTTGCTCGTGTGTTGTCGCCACTGCTTATATGTATACAGAATACAGAAGGTCTTCTTCTTCTTCTGTCCTTACTCTTTTGTTTTAAGTGACTGTATATAGAGGGAAAAGTGAACTAAAAGCTCCTGGATGGATTCGCTCACTCACCCACTCTATAACATTGTGACATTCCGCTGTGTGGCTAAATTGGATAGACAAGAAGGAAGAAGTTGGTAGTAACTTTTGGTGCCACCCCTGCTCACATTTGACACTGTGACAGCCCCATAATATAATATAGTAAAGAAGAAGAAGAAGAAGAAGAGAGGCACGAGGAGATAATTTCAAGTTCCGGCTCTTAAAGAGTGAAATGAATTTTTACACGTAGTTTTACATGTGTTGACTTGTTCCTGTCTCATTTCTCCCTCGAGAACATTTGTGTTTAATTGTAGAGAGCTCTGAATTTTACAAGAATTAACATTTGTCTTGACTCTTGACTAAATTTGTAGAGTCTATCTGTGAATACATCTACTCGACTCTACAATTAGATTACTAATAATAATACATTACATTGTACACTGTGCTAAGTGTTGGAATTCTCGGCAATCTTGTAAAACTAAAATACGTGCACACGAAAAGTCGGGAGCTTTTCCATGCCTTTTATTTTGTCTGTGCCTATACATTCACGTAAATACGGATTTTTTTTAAGACGGGGGAAAATTTCTCGACGAACGGACGGGAAAAGGATTTAATACTGAGGCGGAGACCACATCGTGGAGTCGTAAAAGTGCGGGATAGATAGGAAAACAAGATTGAACGTGCTTGTGTGAATTTCGTGAATGTGCATGGTGTGTAATTGTGTATGGCATTTGCTATGGTGGAACATTGAAGACTGACTATATAGCATTCTCCGTATAATATGTACATGTACACGTGCATACACGGAGTTTAGAGTTTCTTTTCAAAGCGTCGAGTTCCTAATTAGTTAATTATTTTGCTGTCACTGTTACTACTGAGATTAACACTAGTTTTTATCTTCCTCTTGTTTTTTCCCATTCTTCGATCCCTCTTTTTGTGTTCTATGTAAGCGTGGGCAATATTTGTATTGTACTTGTACTGTGTAAACTGTGTATAAGAGAGGATGATGTGAATGTGGATACCCAACGCACTTCTATCGGATATGCGTATTTTTTCGAATTGTTCTTCTCTTTCCTATTTTGATTACCATTGTGTTTTGTGTTAATCAAGAAACGAGTTCCTTTGGTTGCTCTACATGTTCTGCATTTTATTATTCTGCTCTCATCTACAAATTAGTTTTATTATTACTATCATCAGTTTGCTATTTTGTTTCTCAACCACCAGCAATAATCATAATCATAGCAAAACAAGAGCAACAACTACAACAACTGATGACTACTGTGATGTGACAAGTGTGAATGTACAAGTAGTTATCTACATTAGAAAAATTAAGAATTGTTGCGGGTGGAAGCGTCAAGACAAGTCAAGTGCAGTTGCAAATAGAATTATGTTGTGCTTGTATATGTGCAGCTCTGAAAAGAGGAAATGAATTGAATAAAATTCGCACAGAAAAAACACACAAGTTTATTCACATAATGTTTTTTTTTCATAATACTAAAGAATATGCACAGCAGTGTGTAATATCTGTGAAATAATCCCAATCTACAAAAGGATTCCCTTCTATTCTATTGTTTGTGTATATGTGAGTGAGGGAGTGTGATCGTCGTTCGTCTTCCCTCGAGTAGAACATCAAGAAAAGGACGGACGTTCTCAGTCTCCTGTCTGCAGTTTGTGTATTATAAATGGAAAATATGAAATAATGTGTAATATATTATATTATATAATATATGGGAAAGTGCAGGAGAGAAATATAGCTGTATGAGTAGGAGTACAGTGTAAAAAAACGTCCCAGGTTACATTTAAGAAATCATCGAGGTGGAAGTGCCGTTGCCGTTTTTATGTATAAGTTGTCTTTGACTTTGTCTTTGAAGCTCACTCACTTCTGACTTTGACGTTGATGTTGATTTTGTGTGCTCTCCGTTTGTCTTCGTCTTGTTCCTTCGTATGCTGTTCCTCTTGAGCCCCCTTTATGTGCATTATTATTGTATTATAAACGACGATGTCTTGTCGTTTATCTAATTTTCCCATGAACATGAACTCACCCGGTTGTGAAGCACGAGATCCCAGGGAAGGAGCCAAAGCAGGAGCTGAGGCTGAATCAAAAGCAAAAGCTTTCACATTGCCCTTCCACCATCGCCTCTATATGATTCATAAATCCAAATCCAAATGCATTTTGACGGAGGAGAAGACTTGTACTAGTAGTGCTTCTTCTTCTTCTTCATATTTAACTTCTTCGCCATCATCGTCTTCGTCAACTTTTCCCTCTGGTTCCTCTCCCTGTTCTAGTGAAGACTCTGTAATAATAATAAGAAATGGGAGAAGACCGGGAAGAATAAGAACATCAAGAATGGATGAGAAGCTCAAAAACTTTTCGCCTTTTCGCCCTTCCTCGTCCATTCTTCTTTTGTGCATCACACAAGGTAAAATGCAGCTCAGTGTACAGTACAACACCACCGTTCAGATCAGAAAGATATTGAAGGAATATGTTGAACATTAAGAGATGTGAGAAGGGGAGAGAGTTTAGTCATCGTCATTTCATCTTCGTCGTCGTCGTTCATATTTTCGTCAATTTTATCGCCTTTTGTGTGTATCGTGATTCAGAATTCTGTCTGAGGATGTCTGCAGTCGTTCAATTGCTCACTTTTGCTTTTTCTTGTCGCTCTTATTCTTGTTCTGCACTTTTGAATGTAAGTGCTATGGGTAAATCTGAGAATTTCCAAAGGATAACGTGGGGGTATTAAACCCCGATTTGGCATTTTGCTTTCCTTATCGTTCTTTTTTGGATGGAACTGTGTATGCAGAACTGTGGAAGTCAAAATCCCGCTTTGTCTATAAATTACCATTTCCTTTTTTCCTTCAAAAAAGTTTGTGAAAGTTTTTATGTAACTTTTTTATGGGAGAAGACGAGCAGAAATTAAATTAAACATTCTATTTCATGTTCTACATGTAGTTTTAAATCACCTTTTTTTTCCTCTTTTCCCTTAATTTAATTTTGCTGTAAAATCGGGACTTGGAACGTTGGATCGTATATTTTATGTCGCTGATTGATTCATGTTTAATGGTTTTGGTGAAAAATATAGGTGGGTTCAAAATTCAAGAAGTTGAAGGTAGGAGAGTCGAATGTAGAGGAAATGAGATGAAGGAGGGTAAAAGATCTATCTCCTGTCGCATGCCGTAGAACATTCAAGAAACATGTAATAGAGATTACCTCAATCTCTCCTTTTTTCCCCTATACATTGTCCTCTTTCTTTCTTCCTCTCTCCTCTTGAAATCTTAAATGGTCTGAACGGCCCTGTGTTTTTTATTTACCTCTGTTTCTCTTTGTCTATTTTACTTTTCCCATTGTTATTTTGCCAACTCAGCGTTAGCTTAAGCTACTTGAACTGGATGTAAGCTATGACGAAGAAGAAGAGGGAATGAAAAAGAAGTAGGGGGAGGAGAATTTAGAAACCTGGGAATCGGTACAAAGTACAATGTATATTATGGAAAATGGAATATAATGCAATAGAATAGAGCATGGTTGTGAGTTGAAGTTGATTTGGGAGAGAGAAGAAAGTGCATAATATACTGCCATAGATGCTTGGGTGCTCTTTCGCTTTTTCGGCTCCTGTAGCGTAACATGATGCAAAGTCTTACAATAGAACTACGAAGAATACGGCACGTTTGGTCCTAACTCCCAACCTTATGCATCGACAGACATCGGCCGAAACGACAGACAAATACTCAAGTTGTTCTATTTGGATTTCTTATAGCATAATGGCACTGTTCTATTCTTCTACTTTGTACATTGTAGATTTTTGGTAGTTGTCCAGAATCAGAAAAGATTTTCGAAGGATGATGATCGCCGTTGTTTCGTACGCCATACCAAAGCTAAAGTAAACGCAATAACACCAAGCATCGTCATGATGATACAACTATGAAGTCGTATTAATAATAATAATAATACATAATAATGATGGCGGTCGACTTCGTAATAATCATTGAAATTGTAGGACTTTTGTATGTTGTATATATGGAGATGGCTCCTTTTTCTTCTTCTAGAATCTAGATATAATTCATGTATTCGGAGGAGAAGGAAAAACATGGGAGAAAAACATTGTGATTAGAGTACGCTCACTGAGTCTTCTCCTCAATACGCGGAATAACTTTCGGCTCCCATCATAACGCACGAATTGATTTCTCTCCATATACAGCTTGAGACTTTAATTCAGAATGGAAAAATCCATGAGTATTTTGTGTTCTTTGAATGAATGCCGTCGTCTCTTTCTCTTCCATATGTACATCTTTTGCTGCTTGTAGTTTTACCTTCGTCACCGGTTTGTGCCTTTCATTAGTAAAACTTTTGGTGATTTCAGCCAGGACAATTATGCTAGTTGTATGTATATATAGTTTTACGGTCGATACACTAGAATTGACGTTAATATAGTGTGTAGCACTATATTATGATGCTGTATGCAATATTGTGTATCGTGATCATGATGATGATAGTGATAATAACGCATTGACGAATTTTGTCATTGTGTCATTAAAATTTTCATTTCTTCTGCTTCTTCGTCTTGGGTTCATTCGGAAGGTTTAATTCCTATAAATTCCACTCGGCTGATTCAATCACTAGAAAAAAATGATGCATGTTGGAGAAGTTTATGAAAGTCATGCGTTTACTCATAATGCTATTATATAATGAATTAGAATATATTTACTAAATCATAGGCATTTTTATATGTGCAATGTGCACCGTGACTTATGTATCTCTATATATTTCAACTTTGTACAAGGGTTCTTGTGTGGAGACGCACTTACTTACACAATTTTACTATGCATTTTTTTCGCCCCATGCTTCTTTACATACAAGCTCTATCCTATATACATACATGAGTTTTGAGCAGTGTGAATAATAACCATAGGAAGAATCTTGTACTTGAATCATAATCTGTGTATTAGTATATTTCTTTACTTCTTGCATATGCAAATAAATTTGATTATTAGTGTGGTGCTGCGGCATTTGCTTTTGAGAATTAAAGGTGTTAAGGTAATTTTAAGATAATTCTTGAATTATGTTCGGTACTCACTCATGGATGGATGGATGCATGCGTGGATAGATGGATTTGTTCTGATTTGATTTCCCGGAGGCTATGCATCATGATTGTTTTTCATTCTCTTGAGCTGCAAATTAATAAATTGTGCTGTTAAAATAGAAAATCGGAGTTTGCACGAGCAACTCGATTTTTTCTCCTGTTGTTTCTTGATTCATTGATAAATAAAATACAGTTCAAATTTTCATATTGTTCATCGATATTAAGGATGGTTGATTTGGATGTTTTCAATAGATATAATGATCATGTTTTCTCTAATTTTTGTACAATCATGAAAATGTATTAATGTTGAAATTTTCTTGTTCAATTTACAGTAGTCTTACTGATGAGTCCCGGAGTCCGAGGAGATGATATGCGTGATGTGACTGAAGGAGATAACGTGACACTAGAGTGTCGTTTCGCAGGTACATATATTATATTTTTTGTCTTTTATAATCAATTATATCTATGTACAACTCTGCACATAAAAAGTTGGCAATATGAAATATTCATCAGCAATCATATTATTATAAAATAAATACTCTGGCTATAATTAATTAATTTTGTTTTGCTGATTATTTGTAGCCCATCTGACGAGTCGTGAACCCACCTACTACTGGTCCAGAACTAATAAGAATGAAAAAGATAATGTTGCCATAGGCGATCAGCCATTAGGACAAAACTACGCGTAAGAGAAAGATTGAGATAAATAATATAATAATATATTATGCATACACCATACACACTGTATCAAATACTGTTAGTTAAATATCTTTTGTTGTAATTCAAGCGGTCATGAAACGTTTTTAAAGGACCAGCAGATAACCAAATATGTCCGTTTATGCATAAAGTTGGATATAATTTTGCAGAGACATTTATATGTTGGGAAATGGAAAGGTATGTATGTAGGGGAGACTAGACAGAAAACTGTGGAAGGAAAAAACTAGTCACTGCAGACAGCATGTGTTGTGTATCAAAGAGGAAGAAAGGGTTTCTTCTTTGATCGTGACGATATGTCATTGTCATTTTTGTTTGAGTTTTTGCATATGTATATATATTGATGAATAATTTGACTTCAATTGATAGGAGTCCATAGGGAGCGTAGTAAATAGTCACGTGACAAGCAGGAAACTTTCATAGATGCACAAAGGTAGATGAAGACGGAACAGAAAAAATTACCTGCTTTTAAATATTCAGAGAAAAACCGGCGAATTTCCTTCTGTGTTATAACTAACTAAGATTTACAGTCTGAAAAATTTTCGATTTCATTAGAGACTTTGATTTTTTCATAAGGAATATTCAATTCCTTATGACAAAAAGTAAGCCAGGAAAGAAGCCAGTGATGGCCAAATGCATTTACAGTTTGTAGAGTATTAGTTCTAGCTTATTTAACAAATTTTGTGATTGGAATTGTAGTGAACTACAAAAAATTTTTTTTAATTCTTAAATAATTTGGCTACTACTCAGGATTTTTATCTTTGATCTCCAACTTGTGGTGGTTTTTATAAATTAATGTATATCTCTGTGTATAATATGCATTATATAGGTTGTAGTAAGAAAGTACCTATTAGAAGAATGAACTCATGAAGAGTGACTTATGATCATCCTTGTCGGTTTGGACAGGCGGCAATCGAGGATTTTGCGTGCGAAGCACGTTTTTTTACCCGCTGTTTCCCCCCTCTGTATTTTTTCAGGAAGAGGTAGACAACAGAGTTCCTTCGATCTGTACAGTTACAATATTATAAATATGCAGGTGTATAAAAGGCATTGTTCAGATGTCCCTTCAGCTTTTGCACTGTTTTTTATTATGCATGTTGTTAACTATACAGACATATCTATGCAGATGAGGCTTGTTGCGTCGAAACCCAAGTACTGAATCTGTGGTATTTAAAACCGTTTGAGTATGTACGTATGTAGGACCATCTAACCTAATCGAAAGTCAAAGCTTTCATAAGAAATGCTGCTGAGAATCGAGAATAGTTAAATACAATAATAGTCGTGAATAGATCATTTGACTACTTGAATATGTTCGACACTCGATAGGAATACAGATAGCTTGTATACGTGGACATGATAATATGCTTACATGTGTATAACTATTTGGGATATGCAAAACTAGACAGCTTAAATTGGTTTTCAAGTTTAAATGTGTAGCTATAGCATATGAGAGATAGATAAATGTTTTACTCTCCTTGGGTGTGCTTATTGTCTAGTCTAATGTAAACAGACGTAATGGAGGAGATTGATCTTGTTGGGGTTTTCTCCATAGGGTTTTTTGTTTTTTATTTGATGGTAAACGTGCTCAGTCAGACCGAATGCTTACTAAATGTTGCAACTAAAGTCTTTAAAAAAACAATGTGTGTGTGTGCATTTTTTGATGCATCTAAAATTTTGAAGTTGCGTTTTATAAATATGAAATGACTGTTGGTACTTTTTTAGGGTTGACTATCGACCAAGTGAGGGACGATACGACTTGAGAATTCGCAACGCAACTTATGATCGAGACAATGGCCAGTTTGAATGTCGACTGAAGGAAACAGGAAGCGGTGATGATTTGTACAAGAAAGTTGTTCAATTGACGGTTCTTCTACCCCCAGACCGACCCAGGATTTTACCCAGCGAGCCCACAGCAACTGAGGGAAGATCTGTAGATTTGACTTGTTCTTCAAGCGGTGGAAGTCCGGATCCTTTAATTCGTTGGTACAGAAATGGTATGAATTATCCCCTTGACGCCATAGTGAAGAATGGAGGGTCACGTTCGAATCCGACTTCGGCTATCCTCAGCGTTACTCCACAGAGAGACGACGATGGAACAGAGTATCGATGCGTTGTATGGAACAGAGCATTGGGTGAAGGCGAGAAGCTCGAAACTGCCGTCACACTTAATGTCAACTGTAAGTTATCTGTGTATATACTTTATGCACAACTTTGCTCAATATTTTCCCCTCTCTTTAAGCATTATCTATTATAATATCTTCTACATAGAAAGTATAGTTACTAATATAATACATAATAATATCAATGCAAAATACGAGGATAATGTGATGTTATGATATGTGACACTTTTTGTGCTTATGATCACAGATGCCCATTTAGGCTTGATTTACTATTTTCATGAATTATTCAACTTTTCTGGCCTATCCGTTACTCACACATTATTGTTATACAAGCTTGGCTTGAAAATATATAATAACTAAACAATGGGGGTGTTTTTTCTTTTTTTTTTATATAAATATCTGCAGATTTTCCCCGTGTGAAAGTTGGACCAGAAAATCCATTGAAAGTTGAAAAGGGAACTGCCGCTCGTTTAAGCTGTAATGTCGACTCAAAACCCGCAGTTAGCTCGGTTAAATGGACTAAAAATGGACGATTTAGTGAGACTTCATTTACATACACAATCCCACGAGTCTCCCATCAGGTTTGTACACGAAACCAAGAAAAAATGTATAATATAAAGCAGCTGTAAATTTAAAATAGTATGAAGGCTATTGAAATTGTATATTCCATTTTTGGTTCATTATACTTTATGATTTTTACTTTACTATTTTGTAGGATGCTGGAACTTACGTCTGTACTGCTGACAATGGTTTGGGTCAATCAGGAGAGGCTGATTTAGCTTTGGATGTATTGTACGCTCCGATCGTCTCCGTTGTTCCAAGTAAGGAAGTTGAGGAAGGTGAAAGTGTATGGATCAAGTGCAACGTTTCCTCGAACCCACGACCATCCTCCATAGAATGGGTGAAGAAAGACGACCCTTCTTTCCGGCAAAGTGGAGATATCTTGAGAATTGAAAGGGTAACAGCAACGAATGGTGGCGTATACATCTGCAAGGCCGTAAATGTGATCAATCCCTCTGGAGACGTAACTCCATATGAACGAACTGGAAATGCCTCCGTGTCTCTACTTATAAAACACGCTCCAGGTAAATAAATACTGCTACTTTTTTAGATTGTACATACTGCCAAATTTTTTCCATTTTATTTCAAAGTAATCTATTGTATTATGTAATAATGTAATCTAGATACAATATCAAATCAACTTGTAAATTAACTTTTTGCACATTTCTTTCACTTTATAGGTAAATCGATAATTGATCCGGAACAACCAAGTGTCGTTGAAGGAGCAGGAATAACTCTTACCTGTGGTGCAAGTCCACCAGGCTATCCATTGCCAAACTACAGGTACAAATTTGGTTACCTATTTTATTTGAACAAGATACTATAGAAGAGTATGTAGGAGAGTGTAATATGTTTTTTTAATGCCCATAGGAAGTCCTAGTTTGAACCTTAGCATTAACTTAAACCATACTGACTGATACTCACATTCAGAAATATTATATCAATTCCGCATTTTTGTTTCTTTGAAATGGTTGATATTATATGAACGGTAGAAAGAAGAAAAAGAAAAGTAGAAGTAAGACGGGATAAAAGCAAATGAAAGCTATTTCTTTTAGAAATTTCCCCCCTTTCTTTTTACAGTAGGCATTAGTATTATCATCAGTCAGTAAAGTATATTGTAGTAGGAAAAAATGTTACCTTTTCCTCTTTTTATATTATACATATATATATAAATGCGTAATAGGGCTAGCATTCAATCTAGATTTGATTCCATTCCATTGAGAGGTTGAATGAAACTCAATTTGGGATTTTCTTTCTTTCTTTTTCTTTGCCGTCGTCGTCTTCGTCAACGTGGTCTTTCTCTTCGATAGATGGTGGCGAGAGGGTTCAGAAAGCACTATAAGCATCGGAGCGCAACTAAATATTCTCCAGGCGAAAGGGAGCACTGAAGGAATGTACTTTTGCCAGCCCAGCAACGAGGTAATACTTTTTTTTTGCAATGCTTCTACCTATACAGAGATACAAACTAAATTTGTAGAATGTAAAGAGATACTGGCACATATCTTATGTCCTATCCATCGAAAAAGAATTGAACTGAACAAATTCTCTTTATTTTTTCTTTCACCCCCATAATATATAGATTGGAACCGGGACCGTAGCATCCGTAGAACTGCGTGTACACCAGGCGCCGCGGTTCATTTCCACCCTTCAACCGCAAGTTATTCGAAGAGCTGGAGACTCTAACTTTAGTGTGACATGTTCAGCGGCTGGAAAGCCCCGACCTCGTGTGTCTTGGGTTAAGGATGGAACGCGTATCGACCCTAATTCAAATAATGCATTTTATCGGATTACCACACAGGACATTGATGTCAAAAATGGAGCGTACAGTGTTCAAAGCACCCTGCACTTTAGTGGCGAGGCCAGAGATGTTATTATGGCTGAGGATCGTGGTTACTACATTTGTGCTTTTGAAAATGATGTCAAAAAAGAAGAGTCCCACATGTACCTACGAGTTCAACGTGAGTACACCTATTTAGTCGTTGCAAACTTTTTCTCTTTGTGTGTGTATTTCATAAATATTTCAGATCATTTTATATATCGACTGGCTTTTAGACCTTTGAACTTTATCGTTTGCTCTTAGCAAAATGAACTTTTTACTGTGAGCAATACTATACAAGTAATATTTATGCACTTAGTATTTAAATAACATAAGTAATTTTTCTGTTTACTTTTATCTTCCCAACTATATAGATAAACCAATCTTCCAACACAAGGCAGAGGTTAGACGAGTAGCTTTTGATATTGGAGACACAGCTTTAATTCCATGCGAAGTTCAAGCCTTCCCCAAGCCAGAGTTCGATTGGTCTTTTAATTCAATCACTGTTTCCATCGATTCGAAATCCTACGAGACAAATCTCACGATCCTGCCCAATGATATCTATGTTTCAACCCTGATTGTTCGAGGAATTCAAGCCAGTGATTATGGAGAATATCGTTGCAAAGTTTCCAACAGTATGGGAAATGCTTCGGGAATTATTGTCCTTGAGGAAAGGGGAAGACCATCCGCACCTACAAAATTGGAAGTAGTTGAAACTGGAATGTCTTCTGTGGTTTTGAAATGGGAACCTGGATTCAATGGTGGTTACGAAGATACCAAATACTTTGTAACATATGTTTCAGCAGATGAGAAATTACCTGGTGAATTTGACTGTCAATTGTCTAACCCTTGCAATGTAACTGGTCTGGCACAACAGGCAGTTTATTCCTTTAGAGTAAGTTTTTATGCAGTGTATTTAAAAAAATTTTACACCCAAGTTTGAGTAAACAACAAGTATATGATATGCTCATTACTAATCGCCTATATATTTTAAATTTTTAGGTACGAGCTTACAATGAAAGAGGAGAAAGTGAAGTATCTCATAATACAACAGTCAGAACTCGAGTTGACCTTTCTAAAATCCCTGACCCTGTCGACGTCAAATATGAACCCAAGTCTGGAACTTTGGTATTCAATGTTCTTGGGCCACTTCCGTTAGAAGCTAAGGTAGAAGTACAAAATAGTGGAGAAGGTTCCTGGAGACGCTACAGAATGCTGAGAGTGGATACTGATAAATTCCGTCATTCAATCGAAGAGCCCATGACAATCGATAGCGTTCGTGTTAGTATTTGTGTGAATGATGAAAGTTCCTGCGGAAAGAATATTAATGCCAATATCGTTAATGATGTTCCTGCAATTGCCCCCGTTGGCACCCGAGTACATTACGTAATTGGAGGAGTCGTCACTGGAATCGTTCTACTGTTGTGCTTTGGATTAATCCTTATTTTCTGTTGTTGCCGAAAGAAGAAGGTTGTGAAGAAGGAGCATGAAGTTGTCCGCGGTCAAACTCAAGTCGTCCCTCCACCATACCATTATACAAATGGAATGGAAAACAAGGGTATGGAACGATCCATGGATGTGATTGAGGATACTATGAAAAATTTCAATGGACAAAATGGATACATTAGTTACAATGGTCATATTCAATCAAATGGAAACGGAAGTAAGTGAAATTACTAAATTTTTGTGATACTTGACTCTCACCTTTATAAATAGCCTTTTACAATATGATAACCAGAATTTTCAAGAACATTTTATAACATTGGCCTTACTTTTAAATTTCTTTTAGCAATCCCGTATATTGACCAGAACAGTTATTCAAATTCCAATAATGGTGGATCAGTTGACTCACAGGATTCCCTATGGAAAGCATCCCAAATCCCAAATGAGCAACAACAGCAACAAGTGAACAATCAGCATCATCATTTAAATCGAGGCAATTATGAGCACCAGCAATATGTTGAGGAATATATTCCTTACAGCGAAAATCGAAATAACTATGTCACAGACCCTTATGGTCCAATTTCAGGAGCTGTTCCAAAGCCAAAGCGAAGGCTGGACTTAATTGGTAAGAGTTTTACTGTTTTTAAAATGAAATAGTTCATAGCTAATAGTGTTTATATTTATTTCTCTAATTTTTATGTATTTTTATGATTGATTTTAAAGGTGACAGTCCATACCACGAATTGAGTGGATTACCTGATCCTTATTTGGAGGACACTAGGCCGCAAGAAGATATGTCCTCAACTAACAATCGTACACAGCAAGTGACAATGTCATTTGAAGAAAGTTTAGAGTCAGGATATTCTACTCCGAATAGTAGAAATCGTCGGATTATTCGAGAAATTATAGGTGAGCAAATAAGAATATAAATTCTATATTTTATAAATTGAACCATCTTAAATATTGTATATTCAAAGTTTGTGTATATTTTTTATAATATGTTTTTTTTTTCTCTTTTGCAGTGTGACGACAATCGTGCCAAGTTAACGTTTAGTTATTTTTTAAAAAAGAACTATATACATAACATATACAAATTATATATATAAATATAAATATTACAGAAACTTTCTTTTTTTAAATGTTTTTTCTCACTTCTGTACACAAAGAGAAAAACAATGCACACTACAAGACAAATTATGTACATAATAATATTTGTGTGTATAAAATATCTATCCAAATATACATAAAACAGTGGACTGGAAATTTTGAATCTGTCGAAGAAAATCAAAGTGTATTGTGTATAAAAAATGCTAGGGTATTTGTGAAGTTTTGTAAAAAAAAATTAAGAAAGTCTACACACGGTACAGAAAATGGAAATATTCCGAAGATATAGAAGAAGGAGGAAAAGGAAATATCGTACTTTTACTTACTTCCTCGCCTGAAAAAAAAGAAAAAAAAATAACTTTAAAAAAACATTCTTACATTTTTGTACATACATATATGACTATTGTTATAATTTTTTCAATTCTGTTTTTTTGTGTTAATCAGTTAATTTATTTATGTTTTGTATTTGCCACCCTTTTGGGAGCTAATATGTATCCGTCATTTCTTCGCAGTGTTTTTACACGTTTTTACCTTTTTTGAAACAAAGGAAAGAAATGCTCAAGTGTTGTTTTCTTTCAACAGTGCAATGTTTAGTTTTAAAACTGCTGACTAAAAATAACAATATTATTTTTTGATATTGTTATACTATAGGATTTTGTTCTCTTAGAAAGTTCAGAAATATTTTAAGATTAATGTTAGTTCAACTGAAAATTTAAAGTTGTAATTGATGCTAATCGCTAATGGTTTCTGAGCCATTTCCTGGTATTATTTTAATTATTTGAAATGAAAAAAATAATACTGTGTACACAGACTGCGATTTTAATCACCACAGAAAGATTTATGTTATAACTTGCTCACGCTTAATTTTCTTCCCTGCCTATTTTCCCTGTATGAAAGTTTTTAAAATTTTGTTTGGGTTATATAGTTTAGTTTTCGTGTATTAAATAAGGAAGAATGTTTTAAAGCCATGTAATTAATATTATATTACACATTACAAAACTATTTATTACATTAATCAAAAAGAGTAAATAATATATCGACCGGATAGAAAAGATCCAATATTAAAAGATTTAAAAACTAGTATAGTAGATAATTATAAAATCAGACGCGCGCTGGTTATTTAATAATAGTTATAGTTTTAAGTAATTTCACCTACATAGATTTATATTTAGTTAAGTAAATCCCATGTAAGTACCTTGATAGTTATTTTTGTATGATGATCTCATTTCCCCCATCATCAACATCCTCCCCATTCAGTTTTGTCAGCGACATATTTCATTTATTGATATTACACATAATGTCTAATATAAATGTAATGAAGCTGCTCAATGAACAAAGAACAAATTCAAATCGCAAGCCCAAACGATTGGTCCTGTTCACCCATTTCCAATTCCCTCGTTATTTTTATTTTCCAAAAATCATTAACTGCTACGTGTACTAACTACGATTAAGAGTAAAGCTTGGAATAAAAAAAGGAGCTGAAAAATCAAAATATGCAATTTTCGTGTAAGTTAATATACATAGTAATTATGATTTAGTCTGTATTATTTTGTATTCGACGTATATATATTTACATGTTATCTGCTAGCAAATTAGGAACAAAACCTTTTTGTATGATTTTTTTTCAAAAAAAAGTCTCTCTATAAACGAAATTCATGTATACTCTTAAAAAGATGACCACCTATAAGATTTAATTTATTTAATGCATGTACACCTTATATCGTCAATCATTATACATTTAATTGTTAACATAATGGTAAAGGATATAGTTTTATGTATGATAAATTATGTTCTGTTCTGTACATAAAACAATGAAATTACTTGTAGGAAAATGCATTTTAATTTTTTGTAACAACCAGCTTCAATAGTCCTAAACCTTTTAACTACAGTTCTTATTTAATTCGGAAACAGTTAGATTTACTCGTCAACCAGGTTATATCATAATATTAGAGAAATTTGAAGGAACAAACTGCCTATTTATTATTGAAAATTAAAAATTAAGCATTTAATGGGTAGAATACTAGTCAGTATGCTTTTGTGTACGGCGCAAGCAAAGAAAATTCTCCCTTATGAATGTAATAATAAGGACGCATATTGAACAGTTTCGTAATAATACATTGAAATTTATTGGTATCTTCGATTTCTTTAATAATACAATATTAACTGGCACGAGCAAGCATATCAAGTTTCAAAAAATATTACACATTTTTTTATACTCAACACAAACGAAACCAAAAAAATTAACAGACGCTATTAGTAATTTGTAAGGAATATTATAGGATTTACTTTCATTAGGTATACATTCACTCTCTCAAACCAATGCAGACAGTTTGCCGTTAAATACCAGTCTTTGTAAAAATGCCACTTTTTAGTTTCTCATGTAGTATGGAGTATGGGTAACAGCCCACACATTTCTTAATGTTTTAAAATAGATTATTAGTTAGACAAATACTTCTGATTAGCTGTCAACCTGAGAATTGCGCTCACATATATATATATATACACGTCATCTGAATAACAAACAAGGGGAAAAGTTGAAATTCAAATTCTTTTTAAAAATCTATAGTGTAGACAACAATTAAACGTAACGCTGCAACCAAACAAACAAAACACAATGAAGCTGAAGTTAAATTAAGTCGATGCAATGAAATGGGTATTTTATGTATTCAAACGGAATAGGAAAATTGGGAATTTAAAGCGCATGGTATGATCCCCGATCATTGATCAGTTTCTAAATTTGTCCGTCTGCTTGTGTATCCGATCGATATGAAAAGTATATTCAATAACTGATTAGTCAATGCATTTGCAGTAGATGGAGGATTCGTAAAGAGATTTATTAATGATGTGAGACGCGGTATTAAAATATTTCGTTCGCGCATTTAAATGATCGCTTATGAGAATTCCCATCTCGTAATAATTGTGCCCGTTTTGAGGGTACTTTTTTATAACTAGTAGTTGAATGGTATGCAAAATGTCATGTATTATAGGAATCGTTATAAAAAAACCAATGAATTTTCACACTTCCACTTTCTAAAAATCGTCGTCACAAACCAGAGTCTCTGGAATATGTATAGAGTAAGTAAAGACTTGTTACTCTATCTTTAAAGAATTGTGTCATAAATTTCTGAAACTATGTCCCGATATAAAGTTAAAGGTATTTTATATTTTATCCCTCCTCATTTGTTGTCTTACCCAAGTCGTAGCACATAATATTGTGTGTATTATACATGCATATATGTCATTCTCAAATTACTCTGAATTCTAAATGATAATGGTGAATAGTAAATGTTGATACTGTTTATTGTTGCTGTTGTCATCTACATCGTTGTCCGTCTTTCTCAATAGCTATAAGGATAAAATACACAATATAAATACATTGTGCATTTTATTGATAATAGTATTTGACGAGAAAAATTCAATCCCCACGTAATTTAATCGTATGGTTTATAATCCTTCGAATCTGTAAACATTATGGTCTATAGATAGGATAAGTAACTAATTATATTATGGAAACTATATACATAATACATATTACATATTAAATCGATTGTCCAAGAAATACATGAGACAAACGCTTGAACGTGAATGCTCAGTTTGTGTACATAAAAATAGTTAACAAAAACTATTCTATATCTATCTATATACCTACGGCTACAGATATTGTAAGATTTAATCTTTAGACTAAATATTATTCATAGCATAGAGGTTTTTATTGATTATTCTACGTAATAGTATTATGTTAAGCTAATATAATTGTGTAGACTATTTAGAGTAGGTAAATACGTATGTGTGGAAAGTGTAGATGTGAGAGTTGAGTGAGGAAGTATGTCATAAATATTTTATGTGTACAGTGAATGCCAGTTGAGTCTGATAAAATATTATAGGAATAATTATATCTTAAGCTTAATTAATTGTATTTATTGATGATTTAAGAATACTTTAAGTCATTGTAAATCATGTATAGATACTTATATGATGACGATATTAGTTTGTTGAAATGCGTTTGGTGAGGAGGGTAAGACAAGATATATACATTATAAGGAAGATATATACACAAATAAGCACCGATGTATAACAATACTTATGTGCGAGTATGTATATGTATGAAAAGGTACACAGAAATTTATACAGCAATTCAGAAAAATGAACCCATTGTATTATAAATTACGATGTAAATATAAAATCAAAGGATTGACGACAGAAGAGGCAATGTCTTTGTGTCGTCCTACACACAATATATATGCAATTGAAATATATATATATAATGAAATGAATCGTCATGTGTGAACAGTTTTAGACTCCGTGAATATATTATATTATTATATTACCCATTACCCACATACTGAGAGTGCAGGAGGAAAAAAACTGCATTTATTCTGTGTCCAAATTGAATGAAAATAAAACTGGAGTTTTAAAATAATAATTGAGTCGTTGGGTTGTTTTATTATTTTCGTTGTTCATGTTCTTCATATTATTATATGTCACATATCTATTACCTACATTATGCATTCTGCGGTATCTCATTCAGCATATTCAATATTAGAACTACATATACTCATACACACATACATATATGTGAGTATCGAGGATCTGTGCAATTTAAACTGCGATATCATGTTAAATTTTAAACGATGTCATTTAAAAAACCAGGAACCAGACAAATTGTAGTTGTGTGCATTTATTTGCACAACGGAATGCGCGTAAATACAAGGTGCACTTAAACGTTATATTGAAATTCAATCGGTCAATATTATTCAGTGACTATAGTGATCGCCTCAACAAACGATAAGCGTAGTATTTGGATTAATATCTATCATTTAACACTGTAAACAGTTACTATGCCTGATTTTGAGTGAAAAGCAGTGCTTTGTATTGTCGTGCACATGAGCAAGCTACAGTGTTGTACATAAAATTCTTGACACCGCAGCATGCAAATTTTTCTAAATGACACTGACATTACTGGCTGACAAGTGAACCTTTATAATTTATAGAAGCTTTGACATTTTAATTTCCAACCAAATGTTGTATTCTTCTCTAGTTACTTTATTCTGCATAAAGAGCTTAATTCATGATAAACTTTTTAAATGTAAATACCAAAATTATTAGTTACACAGAAAACGTAAATTTGGCCCTGCCAAATCCAACACACAAATATGTAGTCATTTTCGTTTGTGTGTAAAGGAAGGTCACACAGGCATACGTACATAGATGATTGACCCACTTTTCCCCATCATGCACTCGTATACATACATGTTGAAGGCTTTCCTTCCAATTCTCTTTACCGCTTTTCTGTACTATGTATGTGTACTCACGAAATCCTCTGGGTAATATCATGTAACATTAACATTCAACTGCAGAGATGGACCTTTAAAGCTATAACATGTAAAATAACATTGTTTTATTTGTACTGTGATTACTGCATGCACTGTGACGTCCTGTATTGGACGTTGATAAGCTTCATTGGCGTTATGCGGTGTCATTAAGAGCTTTTACTTACACACGCCACTTTTATCTACTTATCTTTGTCTCCATCCCTAGTTGCATTTTTGGTCAAAAATGATGGAGACCATGGCCAGTCCCATTTTTCGACCACCAAGAAGTAAATCTGTTTTGAAGCTTGGAATGGAAATGTAATACATAAATTAGTATGCATTATGTATTGAATCAAATAAAGCATATATGCAATTAACAAATGAGAAATGTACAAAGGAAAGATCCGACCAATATGTAGTATTCAAGTTTTTTTTCGTATAAAACATGGGAATTTTTGAGCTGATTAGAAATTTAAGACAATGTGAGAACTTGACAAATGGATAATGGATATTTATAAAATTTTCCCATGTTTCCATATAATTTTGACCATTAATGATACCTTAATTGTGCAACCCTTTTAATAAATTGAGCATAGGAGAGTGGTCCTGCAGATGTATTTTGTTTTTTAGTAGTATTTTGTTCAGTTATTTATGTTTTACAGTCCGATTTGCATCAATTGAAACCGGAATCTTAGGCGACAATCAAACTAATTTAAAGGAATATTTTTCGCCGCATGCACTTTGATGCATGGTTTTTATTTACAGTTTAAATACAAATATGACGATGAAAAAAAAGACTTAAATGTCCAAGTTAAATATGCATATTCAAGCTGCATAGTGTTTCCGTTGAAGTGCAGAGAACCGTTTCGTAACAACTTTCATTTTAAACTAATAACAAAGTCTAACCAAGAAATTACATTAAACATCCTTTTCCTTCCATTACATCGCCACAAAATGCATAACAATATAATAGTTTCTGCAACACAATACATGTTTTCCTTATACTTTTTTTATAACAGCTCTTTCAAATTTTAACTAAAAGAGGTACAAACTAACTTGGCATATTACTTAACTATACGCCTATACTTATGCGCATTGTGTATGGTTACACAAACTCCTTACCATCCACTATAATAATTCAAAGCCTCATATGATTGTACATGAGACTTTGAAGTTTTAGTAAAACAGAGCTGTTAAAATAAAACCACGCTCTGGCGTATATATATTTATACAACATAATCTTCATATCGTGTATCATGTGTATCTACTAATAGTATGTATCACTCATATGCCACCATCAACAGAAGCAACAATGACGAAGAATTGAATAAAATTTTGCGCTGGCTAAACATACCTACAAATAGTAAAATTACCGTAGGTTTGGTAAGTGCATATAATAAGGATTAAACATAAAGTATTAGGTTTAAATACGTCTGGGTGAACATATACACTTAGACACAACACACAATAAATTGCATATTCCGAAACTAATAGAAGTTACCATTTATGAAGCTGAAGTACGCAGATACATACACGGTTACATTTGAGCCTGTGTATATACATTATACATTATGCATATAGACAAATGGTATACATATGTTACAGACCACAGACTATATAGCATAAGAATTCACATGCACAGCTTTATTAAATAAAGTATATTATACTGTGATTGTGTGAAGAGAAAGTGTGTCGTTTTATTTGAGTTTCTTTCTAGCTCATGCCCACACTGACTTACAGCTCACAGCTATACACCAGTATTTTCTACCGTACATCGTACAGCGTACACTACAAACCATATGTATGTTGTTGTATAATGAAAAGTACATATATATACATCACAACAGAGAGCCAAACGAAGCTCAAGTTAAAACTAAAGGAAGCACTGCCGACGACGATGATGATGAAGAAGAAGACGATGAACTAACATACAAGCTATGTAGACGTTGTTATTCTATATCAACAAAAGGAATCTTACATACATGCTCTTACTCTCCTCTTGTACGATATATACATTACACATGGCTCTATATATATGCGTGTGTACTATGCACTCTCCGTATATCGTCATTGACATCTCAGCATAGATGCAAAGCATAACATCATTAATAATATTACTGTAGTTAACATCAGCAGAGAGCGTATGCAAAATAGAGTACAATTTTTAAAGGTGAAACTTTCGGCTATATATTATATATATATGTATATTTTCATTGGATCTCACAAGCATACGCATACATGCATAAGTTTTAACATGTATATATACATTACATATACTCTGTATGTACGGTGTACGATCCCCTTCTCTTCTCTTCATTCTCACTTTTCATCTCCCTTTCATTATTATGGCTAGTATTCGTGCAATTACTGACGTGCTCTCCTGTTCTTCGTAACGTGTATTCTTATTTCTATTTCTTATTTAGTCTTATTTATCCTCGTGTCCTTCCTCTCCCTAATATTCTCTCTGTATTATCGTTTTCAAATTCTCTTATTCTCGCTATCATATTTTTGTGAGTGTGCCCACGCATTCTTTACTCTTTGCCATGAATTTTTGAATAATTTTCATCATTCCAATATTTCTTGTGGATACATTAGTACGGAATTCGTATCGGCTAACAGATATAGGCAAAAGGTCGACAGTCGACAGTCATTAGCATCGAGAATGACTGCGTTGTGGCGGTGGTAGAACGCTGAATATTCAATTAGCCATTGTGTTTTCTATTCGGATGGCAATCTACCTGGAATTCCAATTGAAATTCTGGTCTTCAAGTTAAATAATGAGGGAAAAGTTTGGATCTGGGATTTTTTGTCTGTAATAAAATCATTCAAAAGTGAAATATATCTATTGTGCTTCGGTATTCCGCATCAAAAGAGTGCAAAGTTTTTATTTGTTTTGCGGAATTCCTCCTCCTGAACGTGAAATAGTCATAGTTCGTAGTTGACACATAAATATAGAAAACAATAAGCAGTAAAATTTGGTTTAAAAAAAGACTCCGAGTTCTTACACAACCAAAGCCTTTTACACAGTGTGTGTATGAAATAATCATAATTTTCAAAAATTAATGTGCCCCCTGTGAATGTCGTTAGTTTAGTTACAGGCATCAGTGCGATTCAAGTAATTGTGTGCAAGAGTAACGAGGTTTGTTGTGTTCTTACATTCACTTAACGTGTTTTTATACTATTTACTATTTCTATCGCGCTCTTCTCCGTACTCTGTGAGATCGTCAAAGAACGAAAACGAAAACACAAACGACAACGACCAGTGACTTTGTATAGTATTTGTGCCCTTGCCAACTTTGTGAAATTCATTTGGCTTCAAGTCTGTGACTGCGGCTCAAGAAAGAGACTGAAAATTGGCATATTTTAAGGAACAAGTCAACATTGTGTCTGTATCATTAAACTCAGTAATATCTTAAAATATTTTAACAGGTGAGAAAAGTTCATAGTTTAAAGTTCACATGCTTCAAAGCTGTTAATTATGATGGTCCATTCCTAATACAATGCGAATAATGGCAGAATACTTTTCGGTATTTTATAATCCTGCGGAAACGTATGTACAGAATAGCTTGAGCATTAAAGTTTGTTTTTTCTTTAAGTCGCACAAAAGTGTTATCGAATTTGGAGTTCCTATTCTTATTCTTTCAACGGAAGTATAGAAACACTGCCGCATTCAAAATATATATACGCCTCAAGTATATTGTGCACCTGCATTTTGAAATAATACAAACCAATAGGTAGATTTTTCCTTGTGTGTATTGTATATATTCGTAAACTTACATACATATGGCTGTTGAAATGTAAATCGAAGGCTATTTCAATCTTAACCTTAGCCTATGCAGATCCGCTCCTTGTTACTTGTGCGTGTTCAATTCACGGTGTTATTATGCTAGCTGTATGCAATAATATATTGGTATAAACTACACACGATACTTTTGAAATGATTGCAACAGGTTGGTTATTCTACGATTCTTTTACGAAGTAGGTGTAGACTACATAATATTTATATACCTGCGAATATGCATGCATAGTTTTTACAACGCTGTTTTTGGTGTAACCAGACGCGAAATGGTGATTTGGCTATATAAAGAATCAGTATATATGCATACATATGGGCATATCTTGTATCTTGCTCTTTCCATAAAGCATAAACAGCAACATGCACATTGCACATGCATATAGAATATACATAGTGTATAGTGTATGTAAGGAGTAGCAAAATTTGGCTGCATCAAAACGCAAAAGTATGCTTTATCCCTGAGCTATACTTTAAGTTTTTATATAAGACTTAACAAACAACAAAATTTAAAATATATAAGAACATCTTATAGTTTATTACACGTATTTACATATTTTGGCCCATTGTGTATACAGTACACATGAATATTCACAAATACCTTCTAAACTATTTGCTAACGTACGCATCGTAATATTTGCAAATGACATTGTGCCATAGTTTCAAAGCCATCCCATGCGGATTGTTCAATTTAATGCTAACACGTAAAGTAAAACCTTATAAATTTGAGTCAGCTGGACCTTGCAAAATTGCACGTGCACTTTTCTCCTTCTCAACCTGCTTTGTAGTTTCCATTTACACTTTGTATAGAACAACGTGTTTAGACGTTGAGCATGGAGAGAGATTTTATCCAGCCATTTGTTGACCTATTTGGCACTATTCTTCAAGTTTGTTTTGTAATCAGGAATGCAGTCATTCTTTAGGCCTAAGCAAAGGATTTGAAGGTCTCTTCATGTTTAACGCATACACAGTTATTTGTTTATTGACTTTTAATATAACTACTAATGCATATTTTTATAAAGAAATTACTGCTGTAGGCCAACGTATTTAGTATTTGAAACAGCTTTGTTTACTGGAATTTTGAACTGGAAATGTGAAATCTCTTGCGTGTTTATGATTTGCTTAGTAGGTAGGATGATTTAGATGCACTTATTTTTGTATACATTTTATTCAACAATAAATAAAATTCCGATGGATAGCCATGTATATTTTATGAACTAACGAACCAAATTGCATGCCCAGCCTGCGGTCAATGTAGTGTATGTGTATGTGTAGAACTGTGTTAATACGCAAAACGTATTTTTATGGGATTCTGGATTCAAAATAATGCTGTTTTGTACGGAATGTGTTTATTTCCATGAGGTTTTTACAATATGATATTTGGAGAAAAGTTATCAAACTTTTTTATATGGTGAATTTTTATTGAATTTCTTTAGAATGAGAGACATAATGAGAATCGTCGTGATTGCCGTCCTGGTTTTTATGATGGCCCAGGACATGAAGGAAATTATCACGGATTTGGCCAGCTCTGAAACAATGAAACCTGTGATAGAGTGGATGTACAGTGGGAGGTCCAAGTCAAATCGGAATCGACGTAGCACGTACGACTCTTCGTCATCCGAAGAGGAAGAAGAATCTCTCGATTCCTCCAGCTCTAGTCTTCACATGAGTGGCTTTAACTCCGAGGACGATCACCATGGCAGCAAGAGTAAAGACAACAACAATCCTATGTATGATCCTGCTTTGGAGGCGGTGAGGAAGAAACTTCAAGCTGTTGGCTATTCAACAGTCAATGGTCAACAGGAAGGACTGAAAAGCAAAAGTCTAGAGTTTAATGGTAAGACAATGGAACTTGTTTTTCAAACCATTCTCTTCGTCAGTTAAAGTCATAATTTTTTCGCTAAAATACAGCATTTGCTGAATGATTTTCTGAAACCTCGATAGAGCACTACACATATAGTTATTTTGTGAAATAATTACTAAAAAAGCCACCCTTGTATATACACGAATCCTTTTAGTATTATACATTGAATCATAAATTCTGTTTATTTTTTCACAGAGGATGAGAAGCAACAACTAATATCACTGAAAACTCATCTTACGAACGTGTAAGTACTTGCGTATTGACTCTGCGTATATCAAAGTCAGTTACACAATCTACATGTTTGACATTCTTAAAACTTGACCGGCATTTTATGTTGTCTATATATTTTATTTTATTATGACTAAAAACTTTAATGTAACCTTAAGCTTGGAACTATTGCTAACGGTTGAGTTGGCAATCCAATTTTAACCTGAATTATGTCTTGGTCGTAAGCATGAATTAATCAGTCATGAGTGTGACATGTAATGCATGTAAAAATTTATTTTATTTTTTGTTTTTATTCTATAGCATGCAGACGCACTGTCTACCCAAGTTGGTCTGTGGTAAGTGTTATTTATAATGTTGAATAATTGTTGTCGAAATGTAAAAACTAGATCTTGCAAATAATAAATACACGTTTTGTTGAATTACATTAAATTAATTGAATTTTTTTTCCCCACAGAATTACATGCTTCAGTTTCTGAACGTGGTACTCTCACTGAAGCTGAAAGAGGACTTTTGTCTCTAATAAGGTTTGTTTTCAAACTTATGCATTTTATATTTTGACTAAATGAGTGGTATCGGTTTAGGAAGTTTGATGTTTACGTCTTTTGTATTTTTCAAATTTATGTTTTCTTAAATAGAGAAACGAGCCTCGGTACAATGGGTGAGGTTGTTTCGAGATATCATTTTGCAGCTCATGTAAGTTTATCTATTTGTATAGTTCTTTTCTTCGAGTAAAACCTACAAGTTTTCTCACAAATCAATGCCATATCAATAGCACAATATCTGTACTAACTTAAGTTGCTCTGTGTTTTTATTCAGATGGGGCAATTATTGTCCGGAGTCGACGGAAATGGATGCCATAACCTCTATCCCAACTGCCCTTTGTCAGGCAACAAAGTTTTGTCAATGGTCAAGAAAGTTAGAATACGGTGATTGCTTAAGATTTGACTGCGAAATCGTCTACATACTCATCGACTTTTGAAGACATACCAAGGTCAAGGAAAAACGAAACAAAGTGGAGACGGAGACTTTTTGAAGTGTGAAAAAACGGTTGTATGTATGACTGTTATTACTTGATATCGTCCTTGTGCAATGAATATTTTATACATATTTTCGTGTCGGTGTTTGAAACAGAAAAGGGAATCACACATTTTTACACCATGGACGTACTTGGTATTTTCTTCCAAATATTCTCCCATAACTACTTTGATCGGTGAACTTTTATTATCTGAACAAAGATGCATATTGTATGCATTATGAAATCTTGTAGAAAAATTCAATTTCTGCCACAGAAAATACCAAAAATCAAAGAAAGTTGCTTAGGAATGGGAATTAATAATGACTTAATATGACAAGTAATAACAGCATACATATTACAACTATATAAACATGAAAAAATCTGTAAGTTTTGAAACACCAGGAATTATGTTCCAGAGAAACTACCTACTTGATTACGGTTTTCATATGGTATAAAAATACACTATTTATTTCCTACAAGAGTGTAAAAAATGTTTTCTTACTTAACAGATTACGACTGTCCAGCGTCAAACATGGATTTTTCATTAAACATTACATATGTTGTGATTTAATCGGCGTGTGAATAGATAAATGACTATAATGATATATGACTGTCACAATATAGATTTAATCAATATGGAAGAGTCGGCATAACTTTTTATGCTCGATTTGTGAAATCATTTGTTGCTGTTATCGCCATTTTATGGCAAACATAAAAACGTAGAAACTCATGTGAATTTTTAATCGTAATTTCTCTTGAAGCGCTGTTAATTACGGATTGTGCAGTTGAAAATGTAGCATAACTCTCATATCCCTTACTTTCAAAGTTGGGGTCGCTTAGAACAAACAGCGTTTTTTTAACTTATTTTAACGCCACGGAAAACGCCATGGTTCTCCTGCTTCATTCTTTGTCTCAAATGTCTGTCAAATTTGAAGATGATAAACTCCATGAAAGAAGACTGAAATCGAGTGATTATTTCTTTATACATATGACATATTCTAGATCGTAATGTACGTTATATGACTACTGTAATGTATCCTTTGCCTTTATTGAAATATTGGTTCAAGCTTTACTTTCTCTATACTAATAAATACCGAAAGTAAAATTTGAACCACCATATTCCATTGAAAACAGGATATATACATAGGAGCAAACGCGATTATTTTATGCTATGTGTAATAACGAAAAAAGTCGTAACCTTTATTAATTTAGAAACAAGTGCCCCTATTATTACTCATGTACTTGATCTTTAGATAAATATAGGCGGGTTACAAATATTAGTATAGTATATATATAGTAAGTAATTTTATTGTTGTTACAGAATAGACCTGTAATGAGCAATTTTGGTATTACTATTATTATGTATCGGAAGTACTTGATCATACCTAAAATATGATGTGTGATTGACTGTGTCCCATCAATCGATTGAAAGTTCACTATTGTGTCAACAAAAGTCAACGCTCCAGCGTTATGCTTTTTATAAAATCTGTAGTAGATTGGCGTGTTGTATGCCCTAGTTGTTCTTACATTGTATTATTTACTACGAATTTTATTTTTAGATGCTAATATGTAATAAAAGTTATTATGTATGAAATATTTTATTCTTTTGAGTCAGCGTTGTCAACGTATGTCAACGCATTTGAGTGAAAATGTGATATAAAACGGTTTATGAAATTTTGAAGTGCTGTGTATTTTCTTTGATAAAACTTGCGTGTATGGTGTATGCCTATTTACACGTAACCATTTTGTGAACCTGAGAATATCCTAAAAATAAAACTTTTACTTACGTGAACTTTCTTCTGTATACGTTGTAGCCATGTTGTTTTTCAGCCAATGTCAAAATTAGAAACTAATGGCAAAAATCAAAATCATAGCAAATGCAAGGTTATGGGACTCTTTCTGCTATTCTCTGCTCTAAAGCGAGTGAGTAGTGAGTATAGCTGTTATGTTAAAAAGTTATCTGCAAAGTGTGTAGCCAACGACTAGGTTGAAAAATTGGTCAACTCTTATATTTGTATTGTCATGCAGTTACATGTGTGATGTACATTTAAACCCCCATTTAGATTCCGAATTCGTTCCAAATTTCATTATGGGTATGCATTCGGATATGTACAAGTCGAGCTTATTGTTATACAAAAAGGAAAATATACCGAGGGCTTTGATCATCTATAATTCGTTTATATAATCATGTTATTTCAAATCATAAATGTCAGTTTACATTTAGCTAGTGTTTGCGTGTGCATATAGATAAAGGTATTGGCATTTGATGAAACTTCTGCACCATTTAAAGTCAATGGCGAATGAAAATCATAGCTGTCCAACGAGTTTCTTTTTAAGCTTTGACTGCTTGAACATTGTATTTTGTGCATACATATTTTGTTATTGAGGTCAGGAAGCATCAAATGTAAATATATTACACAGGCCATGTGGTGTCTAACATCTCACATTAGATTTCCCATAGTTTCAACTTGCTCTTCGCTTTTAAAAAAAATTTCTTGCCAGGAAAGGAATTTTTGGATTATAATAATATATTATGTACAAATAGTGTAAATCTGCAGCGGGGAGTATTTAGTAAATCGTCGAAATGAGTTACCGTTTCGCAAAATGATTATATTAGTTTAAATGACAAGCAAAAAAGAAATTATCATAGACTCTACCCGATTATGGTAACTCATTATCTCATTATTAATTCGCACTAAATAAACATTAAGAACTCTTGAAAGATTGGACCATTTTTCAAAATTATCTGTGAATACTATTTCAACAGATGGTAATCGTGTTAACAGTGCAAATTAAAAATATTTTAGAAGGTACATAATCAAGTACGTAAATAAATTTATGTTGTATTGAATACTTTTTTTACAGAATCCTGAAGTTAGAGATTATTCTGAATTTCAGGTAAAAATGTCTTTTAATCGTAAATCACAAAATCTTTTAAATATACGTGATATCAGAGGAAAAAATTACCTTTTTTAACCAACTGCGTATCTTTAACCACAAATGTTGAGATTTTCATTTTTAGTGATAGTTTTTGTTTATGTTTCCATTGCCAAAGAATAGTCTCACGTTTAAGTTTCAACGCCTACTGAAATCTAGCTCTGGCATGTTTACTGGCAAAGTTTTCGGAAACATTTCCCGCAATATTTCCTGCGGCAAATTTGAACGCCAGCTTTAATGCCAAGAGGGTGTGTTTTACAACTATGGTGTACAATTTTGCTTCATTTAAAGCCGATGCTTGGACTAAAATTTGATGCACTGTCCTTTTTTAAGGATTATTTATAATAAAAAGTTTAAATACTGCCGATTTACATTTTTTTTCTCCTTTTGTTTATCTGTCCAAGAGTAGAATTGAATCATCTCGACTTATTCGTTTTTGAAAATACAATCGTGTAATTAGTTTTCTTCTTAGTACCGTCCGCAGAATTTAACTCTTCCCTTCAGGTGTGTTCAAAACGGATTACGTATTTTTTCTACATCTTCGGCTTTCGGAATAAAAGCTTGGTCGCCAGAAAACAAATTCAGCGTCGGCAACGTACGAAAACGTGTAAAAGTACTTCAGTGCTTATCTTTTTAAAGCATGTACGCACATTACATTCTACAGCATTACGAAGCATTTTGACCTGCTAAGTCATTAAATTAAATGGAGATGTACTTATTTTATGTTGTCTCACGATGACCGGAAAATGCCAGAATAAAGATGAACAATTAATTAGTCAGCGTTTTAGACAACGGTTGAAGCAAAAAAAAGCAGGAAGAGGAGAAAAAATATATTTTAGCATCCAAAGATCCTTCCAGTGTAGTGTATATTAATTATTATTTCGATTTAATCAGACCACCCTTTTATAATTGCCTATAATTGAGTCATTTCACAGAATGTTGATTCTATTTGAATAATGGTTCCTGAACACTATTTTGTTTTATGTTTCGCCCGTTCCATCATAGATATACCTAAACATGTTTGTATTTCTCACGTCGGCCATACATCATGTACGGGGAAAACGTTGAACTTACTTTAAAATTTATTTTTTCCTGGAGATGCAAAAAAAGGTAATCATTTTTTAAAACCACGCCAATTAGACTTTGAAGGAATCAGCCAAACGAAAAAGATCATCACTCACACACTCTTAAAAAATGCTTACACACAATAAACTCGGGAATATCCATATCCATAAAGAATACATTGTGTGTGCGTAAAAGGTCATAAGAAACTCCAATTTAAAGAGCAACTACCTCTTTATTTATTGCACGCATTGCGTATGGCTGTAGTTACTTGACACCATGCATTGTTGTAGTAAAAAAAGTCGATCCTATTGTACAAGCAGCAGGAATGGAATGGAATGAAATGAGAAAAATAGCCAGGAGCCGCCACAGCCTGTTGTATATTTTGTGCTGGAGGATTTTTTCTTTTCATGCATCTTTCTGTTATATAATGTATTTCTCGACCACTATTGAGTCTGGTGATGAAGCTGATTACTCATCGTCTTATTACTACAATAGTTGTTGTAAGTGTCTAACTTTTTAAAATCTCGTGTTGCTTTTTCCGACCACGTTTTTGGGTTTGCCAATATTTTGATGAAAAATGTTTGTTTCATCAAGGTTGTCTACGTCGACAATTTTTCCAACATGCTGATTAAAAATTGCCTCAAGATTAAAGTTCAGGACCCTGTTACTTCTTAATTCGGATAAATTATGGCAATAAAAAGGTAGATGAACTTGCTCCGGTTTTTTCTTCATTTTTCAACTACCATTGCAACAAGTCCATAGGTGAAAATTGGAAAGCATTAAAGTACAATTAACCTCAATATATACACTGTGGAATAATTGAGCTTGTCATTACCGAGCTGTGGAATGTTTTGCGAGTGCCAACTTAATTAGTTAATTAATAAACAAACTTGTGCTTATATAACGGTACCAAATTTCAGAAATATTATCTTGCAAATATTATGCTCTAAATATTTTAAAATGCACTGTGCAAGAGAGTGAAATAAAAATGAGCCTCGTCATTCATGGGGTGAAATAATGACTTCATTTTTTCCGTTATATCTTGGGTATTTGTTTTATTATCCTCGCAATTAAAAATGAGACACTTTGGACTAATTTACCGGCTGTTAGTGTTGAAGTATTTCATAATCCACGTCCTTGAAAGTTGTAGGTAATGACGTTATAAAGCAGACAAAACAGTCAATAAATCGTCCTACGGTAATAATTATATAATAACGACAAAATATCATTACGTGCTTTTGTTTCTTGTTACGTGCAAATGCGCTCTTACAAAAACGTTCATTTTTTATGGGTTTCTACGAAAAATTAGCGAATTTTTGTCATCATATTTCCTGAGGTTTTTTTGGTACACTTTGCAGTAATGAAGTTTTGAGTATGAGCAAGAGTACGTGCCAGATTCCAATCTATGCCCATGTTGTATTACAAGTATACAATGCATGTCATTTGGATGTCATTAACCATCATTGTTGTTGTTTTTTCTTTCCTTTAAATGAGACTCTGTTTTATCATGTTTTACATCATGGTTTTGTCTTTCCTTTACGTTGTACGCTTATAATGTGCATAAAATGTAGACTGTATACTGTAGAGCATACCAGAATTTAAATAATTGATCCATATATTCTGCATTAGGGAAACAGCTGTTGGCAGTTGACAGACAAACAGATAATGAGAGAAAGATGAGATGAGATTTTGATATATTAAATAAATGTTACATGAAATGACTTAAAAAATTGATGAAATGATACAGATCCTTTCCGCAAGTTTCCTACATCAGTATCGACATGCTCAAATTTAATTTTTAAATTAAGGTATAAACTAAGCTACATCCCCTGTGGAATGTCTAGCCATTTGTTTCCTCGCCTCTTGCTAAATACTAGGCTTGCAAGATATTTTGCTTCAATGTATGCGTCCATTAAGTAATCATTTTCATCTTTTATTTACTTGATGGTTTTCCATACTTTTTTTCACCAAGTGATTTTTATCCGTTGTACATACATATGTACGTACATCCGTAAGTCCACTATCGCTTGTTGTTCTTAAATATTGTTGCTGTTGAAGGAAGAATGTTCGCGGAAGCAGGAACAACAGCAAAAAACAAAGGCTGCAACAGCATGTATACAGACAGATACATCAAGAACGAAACTCCAAAATCCAAAGCTCTCCTATGTATAAGCAAATCTTAATCACAAAAACAAAATTCACCACATCCTATCCATACAAAAACCGACAGTTGATATAGCAGACACGACAGAGCGAGAAAAGGAGATTGGGCTGTGTACTGTGTATACAAGACAAGATTTTCTGGTATATAGAGAGAAGGAGAGAGAATGGAGAAAAAAGTTGTTGTATTATTTGCCATTTGTTAAATTTTGAACCTACCATTAGTATTTACCACGTATATCGCAGCACCTTCAAGCATCATTCTTTTCTCTGAGCTGAAAAACGCGTCTGAATTCGCATTATTTCTTTCTCCTTTTCTCTCTCTCTTTCTCGCTTCTTTACCATTCAAACCAGAAGTATGTATTACCCTCCTATAGTCTTAATCTTAATATTTCATGTGTGTGTGTACATTTTTTAACTAACCAGAGCCATCATCATGATGATGACCATGATGACGATGATTTTGAAGTTTGAATTGAATATGAAGAACTGTGGAAGACCAAGTACAAGTCAAATCAAAATGTGACGAGTTGTTTGTTTAATTTTCAAAAATGCTTGAATTTTTTCTGTCTTTCAATTCAAAAAATATGAAATTTTCTTGGGTGCGATTATATGCAATTAAATTCCTAATAAAAATTATGAACTATTGTAAATTACACATTGTAGGAAAGCAAAACAAAAACTTGCCCTTTTTTAAGTATACATTTTTATTCAGCATATTATGTTTGATTTTATTGCGTGGTGCTTAGCTTTGGTTCAGCGTTTTATCTTTTATGACAACATAGTGTATCTAATAAATTATTTTATATGAAATGATTATTGTCTGATGGGGCTTACATACTCTTAAAATTTTTAAGGCTGTGACATTATTGTTTTTCTGTAGTTGTTTACATTTTACAATTTTACATAAGCATTCATGTAATTTGATAGTGTAGATTTTCATATTGTGTATATTTTGTGCATTTTACATGTTACACTAAACTTATTTAAACATATTTAAACAGAATATGGCTAATATAATAATAATTTAATAGTTTTAGGTTTGGTTTTGGTTGGACTTGAAGCTGGATGTGATACATTTTTATACCGTATTACAATACACTAAATATAATATGTATATCAACAGTTACATATTATAGAACATTATTGCGTTGCGTTGTTGATTTTCACAAGTTTTAACTTACACATTTATGTTAGACTCGTACATAGTAATAATAATGTAAATAATATTATGTGTATTTTTACGTACAAAATACACATTATTATTATTATTATACTAATGGCTAGCACTTAATAATATTACGATTACTTTCATACATATTTTTTGGAATAGGAAAGTATGTATCTGCGGTACTGCACTGTTCTTGTTTTATACATTAAGAAAAGTCCGCATAACAACAACCATATTTTCCCACGACGCCCTCAGCATTTTTCAGAGAGGTGAAAAGAATTGCACACACATACTTACACGCGTAAACTACAGTATATATATGCGTATACAGGGGAAATGCAGCAGGATTACATACTCACTACTTACATATACATTGTATGCACAAATAGGGTAGTGATCGACATGTTAATGAAATAGCAAAACACATATCCAAGAACGTAATATACACTATACACATTCACAAATCAAGCGTACCATACACTTACATTGCAAGGACGTTTTTACCTGTTTTCTACACACTACGCATACACAAACATACACACACACACACTTACATATTTTTACATTAAAACAGATATGCCAAACGTAAGCATGTGAAAAAAACTTTTACAATCTTCTCAAATTCATCGTACAAATACCCCAAGTGCTGAAATCTAACACAACACACCGAGATGCAAACAAAAACTTTTTCTCCTTGTCCATTTACACAAAAATATGACAATATAGAAGAGCATAGAAGAGGAGAGTACATAGTTTTGAATTTTTTAAATGTTAAGTCATCAAAATGAAGCACATTAAATTCAGGAAAAATACAATTATCAAGGCAACAGGTAGCTGACAGTATAACTTTGTTTAGTAATATAAAATAAACCATATCGTGTTCACGTCGTTACTGAAATTTTCAATGTTTCTAGTCAACCCTGTATCCATATACAAAGAGCACCCATAAGTAGTTTTAAACGTAAATAAAGCACCCCTTCCTCAAAATTTTCATTAAAGATTCCTAAACATATTGTACAATAATATAACTACGATAGTTATCTGAGAAATACTTAATGCCTACTACATATTTATATGAATTAGACATTGAATACTGGGAATGAAAAAGTCTAAGGTAAAGTCGAAATTATTGTACATACATTGTTACTTGTTACTAAGTATTTATTTATACAGCTATATAAATAATTTAGGCTTACGCTCGTATGATTTTGTTTTGGTAAAAAAACTTGTGCTTAAAAACATTTACTCTTTCCTTGTCTTTAACGAAGCTGTGGTTGAATTTCTCTTGGGAATGTCTCGTCGGAACAAAGTCCTGTCGTAAAGAAGGGCGCGTTTTCGTGCAATTGGAGAACGAGACCTTTTCACCGTTTCGGATGGTAAAAAGAGTGAATCATAGCCGTAGTTTCCGCCGTAATGATGCCCCTGTTCTGGACCGTATGGGATATGTGGACCGGCTGCGACTGAGATTGGAACTGGAACTGGATGCGGACTTGGGACATGGACGGGCTGAACCGGCTGCTCAAGAAGAACTTGAGGAACTTTGATGTGAGCATATGCTGGAGGTGGTGGTGGATGCACGCCTTCATTATCAATGTATTAATATAAATTATACGAATTCACAGGGTTAAATGACATAAGTAAAGTACTGAGTGTGAAAAAATGCAATCCAATCAATCAATCAAAGAAAATGAATGTAGGTACATAAATTTAATTTTTGTTTTTCAACTGTTCACTGTACCTTTGTTAATGTACTGGATATGTGGTCGGTAGCCGCCTTCATCGGCTACGTATGAGACGATCTATGAACGACGGATGGATAATGGCAAATGTTGAAATTGTTGAATTATTGAATGGCGGCGACCGTATGTCCATGTCCAGCGACACAGAGAGAAATTGAACAGGTAGAATAAAATCATCCCATCAGGAATAAGCATAAAAAAGACAATAAAAATAAAAGCAATTTATACACTGCAATCTCGACTTGTGAGCTGTCTCTGCATCTCCACTTTTCTTCCTTGCAACTCTATCACTCTCCTACTGCGTGTGTCTCCCTGCGATTCTGATAGCTGTCTGCTCTCAACTCTCAGTTTTAGCCTACTCGCTATGCTTTATTCGCATAGAAAAAAATGGATTAATCTTAAAAGGATAAAGTTTACAGCTCTCATGTGATATTAAGTATATTAAGTATGTATATGATACGATGTATGAACATGTTTTTTCTTTCATTTCATTCTAATAAATTTATTATGCATATCTATCTTAGTCTGTTTCATCGGCCTATTCACGCTCTGACTTTGCACAGCCTCCTCTTGTTTTGTCCTGTCTTTTCCTCACCCCTCACGGCGGCGGCCCTCCGTCGTGAATTTCTTTTCGTTACAACTGTCCGACTGTCTCGATGAACCGTCGCAATCTCCTCATAAATTCAATATGAATTTTCATAACATTTTAAATGCCTTTCCCATACTTATTAGGCTTCTCACTTGGCGTGTTATATCATTCTTTCTATTAGCATTGGTATGTTGTGTTGTACCTAATCAAAATCAGAGCTTGCGGATGTAAAGTGAGATAATAGTAAAAGACGTGTGCAAAAATCAGCCTTAGAGGACTTTTATATAGAAAATAAATAAATTGGTTCTAAAAAGTTAATTTTTAGTTTTAGTTTTTAATCTTAATTTTAATACAGTGATGGGAACATACGCTATTATGAATTTGAAAATGATGTTTTACACTTTTTATCCGAGTATCAATCTACTGAACCCCAACGTGGTATGGCATTTATGGCTAAAAGAGCTTTAAATGTAAACGAATGTGAAATTGCTCGTGCTTATAAAGTTTCCGGGAATAGTTTTGTGGAGCCTATTTCTTTTAAGGTCCCACGGAAGGTGCATAGTTTAGATTACCTTTTTATTTAAT
>JAQIVE010000029.1:0-70793 GCA_034698285.1 Sminthurinus bimaculatus
AACTCATTTCCTTGAAATAGTATCCAAAGGAATTACGTTTATAATAAAAAGAGATGTCACAAACTTCGAAATGCGCCTTACCTAAGAAAAAACCGCCTATGCTTACATGTAACCCAAAATCAGGAATCAAAATTGATGAGCGACGTTGAAATTAGCAAATTTTCCAATTTACTAACTGGATGGCTGAGTCATCCGCTTAAGAGTGTATTAATTGCGTTTATGGCTGTGTAACATTTCTTTTTTTATATATATCAAATTAAGCAAGGCACATGAGCCCGTCAACCCACGGTTAATGTATTTTGAACGGCAGTTGGTTTTAAAGCAATAGTTATGCGGTATACCAACAGAAGAACCGTTTAAGGGATTTTTAGGAACCATTCACCATTCAAAATCTCGTGTCAAAATGTCTTGATTGGAAGGTCTTTTCCCTTTTCCCTTTTAGTTAAAATGCCTTCCGTGTTTTGGTGGTCCCGTTGAGATTTTACAATTTTTTTTGCATACTCAGAAATTAATGAGCAAATCAAATTTCAAAAAAATATGCTTTGATTTCGATTTCGCGAGTGAGAACCAAATAAGTAGAATCAAGATTTTTCTTTCTTGCTCCAACGGGCTGAATAAAAAGACTTTACAAACTGCCGATGTAAAATTGGAAACACCAACAACCAACAGTCCATAATCATTACCGAAATGTGTTACAGTTTTTCATTTTACACAAGAGCCTTTCTAGAAGAAGAATGAACTACGTATACGGACTGCGACCAGAAACTAGTCATTAGATCTTAGAATACGAAAACGGAGAGATACCTTCACGTAACCATCGCTCGCAAGCAGCCAGAAAATTTTCAAGCGACGTGAAACTAACGCACCCATGGCGAAAAAATCTCCAAATTTCGACGCCGCTTGTTCATTTCACCGCGAGGAGAATGTCCACAGCCTTAAAGTATCGTCTTCTGTCTCCAACACTTCAAAAAAACAAAATAGGACTTGACGGCGTCCCTTCGCACAGTTAAGGTTAAAAATGTTTTCAAGGTGAAAAAAGTGATTTCATTTGTAAATGTGTACATGGTTCTTTCCAAATCGCCTGAATGACACGGAAGCTGCCACCCAGTCATGATTCATACTTTCATACAGAAGTTTGAAAGGGTTAGAAAGCTCTGAAGTTTTCAAGGCTGCAAACATTTCAATTATGCACACAATACATCATTTTTCAGAGGGCGAAGCTTTAGCAATGGCGGGGCTTTTAACTGAAAAACTGGGAAAAGCACAACTCTGCAAGAGAATGGAATGCACATTTAGCCGCCAAACTCAAACAAGGCTTCCCATCGAATATCAGGTAGATAGAACATGGGAAACGTCGAACGGGTTGAAACAAAACTCTCCAAAATTGTACCCCTAAAGAATCACATCTTTTTTAGTAGTAATTTTTAGTAGGAAAATCGGTTTACTTTTCCTTAAATTGGCGCCAAAATTTGATTTCCATTTTTTCTTCCGTATTTTGAAAATGCCGATGTTACAAGTTTAATTGTCCGTATATATAACCCTTACTATAATTACGTATTGACGCTTATAAAACTCAATAAGCATTTTTGACGAAATACCTATAGGTAAAACAATAGAAAACAATTGGCTGCCTATTCAAATGAATACGAAAATCAATTGGCCGATTGGGTCAATCAGCAATGTCAATTGAATTTGAATTTGGTTTGAATTCAAACTGAATGGAAAAAATCAATAAGTAAAATCAATAAGCAGTCAATAAGCGCATATTTATTTTCTATAGGAACCGAATTGATTTCTATTGTTATTTCGTCAAAAATGCCTATTGAAACAAAAGGAATTCTGAATTGTCAAGTTTTGTAAGGGGAAAGACTCGTTGAATTGTTTCACTGATTCTGGGAATTTTTAAAATATGGAATCCGAGCCTAAAAATACATTTTTACCGAGAAGTTTACACGACACTTTGTTGCCAGTCAAGTGGAATACACATGTGATTTTGCAGTATGCATACTTGCATCCTTACAAAGAAATGATGAAAGGTGGAAATGGAAATGGAAGTAAAGAGACGGCTACGCAAATTTCCGTTTTTCCACAATCCACAGACGTTGAAATTGATGGAGAAAGAGAGCAGCTCAAGTCGCTTACACGTAACAAGTTCCACTTGAAAAGGGAGCAGAACATAATCGACATATAGATTTGCAATTTGCAGAATTTTTGCTGTCGTGTCGGTAAAGTTTGCTCTTATGCATACATCCATGCTACATGCTACATAATATGTACAAGTCTTGTTTGTGGGACTTGTCTTTCGGCTTTGGCTCAGGTTTCCTCTCTCGCCGTTCCTCTTCCAGCTTCTATGAAACCTTAACTTGCGGTGTATTATTTTGTCTTGAACAGTTTTCTTCCTTTGTACATACATGCATACAGATGAGTATAACTGCTTCTTGTTCATTTCTCGCTTTTCCCTCTATTACGTGAATTTTCCTCAAAAGACCAACTCAGAGGAGACTAAAAGCCCTTAAATGGAATGGAATGAAATGATGATGCAGGTAAAATAGTTACAATGCTCCATATAACTACAAACTACACAGCACACAAAGATGTTGGGAAGAACGTTAGTGTTTTGTTACTTTTTGTATGGAGAAAAACTCGTTTTTTCCCGTAAAAATCAATTTTCGTCTCTCCTTTTGTCGTACAAAAAAAGCTGTGGACAAGACACGTTGTATGTATATAGAATGAAGGCAGACTCACAGCATGTTATGTGCCAGCTTTTATTTCACGTGTCATATTACAATACAATCCAATTCAATCGTTACCCTGTATTTGTATTTGTATTTCTACTATACACAGGTATATGAAATATGAAGTGAAATTGAAATCGAATCTGCAGTTAAAAAACATGGTCGTCATCAAAAAGTGCGGAACAATCGACATCATTGAAAATCGAACTTTTAAAATGGGATTTTGAGCAAGGTGAAAAGTGAGCATGTAAAAAATGGTGAAAATTGAATGAAATGCACGTGGAATGGTAAAACACTGGGCAGAGTATAGCAATATTATCATTATCACGCCTATTACTACTTTTATTATTATTTTTATTATTTCACAAAAGCATCATCCCCATTTTTCCTGCTCAACTTATTTAAATTCAGGAGGAAGCTGAAGACGACGGGAATGAAAAGGAGGAGAGATAAAGAACACTGAAGATGTATCTTATAGAAAAATGTAGCCAGTGCCATGCACAATGTACAATGGCAGATGTGTTTTTCCCAAGAGCACCGCTCGTCACATCCACATTCAAATTTACAGTCCATGTCGAAACTACTGATACTTTACGTTCGTTTCACGGTTAAGGATGTAAGGATTCATATATGTGAGGGTATATTACATAACATTTGAAATCCACAAAATTTTAACTAGATGAAGAAATCCTCTTTGTTTCATGCCTTACTCCTATCGCAAGAAAATTCACAAATTCTGAATGCACTTTTCTTAGTTTATCCTTCTGGTATTAAAATCATCACAAGAGTTAGAGTCAAGTTCTTCCCTGGGTTTAACATATTTAACTTAATATACACGCAACGATAATAACATTAAAATACGATATTTTGTATTTTCAATCTCTCAGGATTCTACTCCTTCACACACTCGTATATGAGACTCTGTTTCAAGTTCAATTTGAATTTAGCTGTGTGTGTGATTTGAATATTTTCAAATAAGGAAAAGAACAATAATGATAATAATGCAGGCGGAGCGGTTCTTTTCTTTTCTGTCTAGTTTTTCTTCAGCGTGCATTGGCTTCTGGTTTTGGTTCTCCCGTTCCGCAATTAAAATTCAGAGTAAAGTTTGGATTCCAACGTTTGTTCTGTGTGTGTGTACTGTAGGAAACGTTGTTCAGGGGAAGTTTTACCTCCCTTCGTCATTCAAAGAGGACGAGTGTCGGGTAGCAACTTTTCCACGGCATATTATGCTTTATCTTTATGCTGTGCCGAGGCAAATGAGCGTAAATGAAAAGCAGGTGGTCAGTCAAAAATAAAGATACAAATACATAAGATGTAATGTAATATACATACATACAGTCTGTATGTGCTTACATACAGACTGTCTGTTTTGTCCGTGTATATTTGTGTTTGTGTTTTTATATACCCGTCATTAATTATCGTCATGGGTCATGATGATGATGATGATGATGAAGCTTGAGAAGTGAACAGGTAAAAAAGGGGAAATAAAACAGTCCAGTTTTGGATGTGTCATAATTTTTCTGTTTGAATATTCTTTTCAAGTTTCAGGTGCCTGCCTGGCTGTCCAGCTGTGTAAATCACAGATGTGGGATAAATACTATTTGCATGCATTACATACGCGTATGAACGTACATTTGTATTTAAATTTGAGAGCTTTGCATGATTTTTTATGCAACCAGCTAAATAAGGTCAAAGCTCTAGTTAAATCTGTAGTGGTCTAACACCAGCATGCTGTTTATTCTACAAAAGCATGCTTTGTGTGCTATCGTGAACGAGCTGTGTGATATCCTGAAAGTTTCCTAGGTCTAAACTTTGCAACACCCAGCCGAAACTCAAAACTGAAGAAAATGAGGGGAAGTCGGTGTTTCCGCATGATTTTGCCAATTATGTTTATTGAAATGATGACAATGGGCTGTAAATTCCAGGTTTTGATAGCAGTGAGCAAGAAAAGGATTTTATTGCGTATTCTAAATAATATTGTTATGAGGCGACGAATCCAAGTCCAAGTTCAAGTTTAGTCAGTCATTTGCTCTGTCTTTAAAGTTAAAATTGCAAACGTCTTGGACTTTATTAGTCATTACACAAATGACGGAGTTTCACTCATCTCCAGCTCTCTTCGACTTTAAAATTCAGCAGGCCAACTCAAGAAATTAACTTACTTCCAGTTTCTAGCTACCAATACACAATTATTTGTACCGTGAACAACAACAAGTTTATTATTACAAAACGTGAGCTGACACTCGACGACTGACTATACAACGACGCGAAACTCAAGTTGCTAACGAGTCAAACTTTCTTAATGTTGTTTTAAGCACGAGCCTGCTTCTCTCCTCCGCTTTTGCTTAGGCTGTAGGACTTTGTTTTGCGAGTTTTCTAATGTTAATTCGACTAAGCTTCATACTTTTTCTGCATTTTGAATATTGAAAACAATAATTTTTACACGTTGTCGAATTATTCTATTTTCATTAAAAAAACTCCGAAAAACTGCTTTTGTTATTGCGGCTCAGCTGAAGCTCCACAAGCTTTGATTACAGAATAAACGACTAGATCGTATATATGCGGTAGATATATGCATAAAATATTGCTGTACGCATCTTTAAGTCGGTACAAAAGCCCATTGTTGCTCCTCAAGCTCTCGATTACCCTCCACATCTATATGTGTATATGTATATGTATAATACAGAGTGTTGGCTATGGACTGCATATTATGGACTATGGAACCCGCGTTTTGGACTATATATAGCGGGGTTCCATAAAAACTCTCATGTGGCTTTTTGTGTGCACGTTTTATTCATTTTGTTATGATTCATTCATTCGTAACTAAGTGTGAGACATTCCCCCTCCATCCCATTCCACGCTATATATGTATGTATGTACACATGCACACAAGAAATCTACACAAGTTTATTGCATTGGACGCTGGAGCTGTCTGGCTATGAAATATGCGCTCTTTATTGTGTATGTGCGATCCATTGTACGCGGTGCATTGTATTGTACTGTACTGCATTTTATCGTATTGTCCTCCTCATTCTTACTACTATTATATATACAATATTATATCCACTCTCACTATATATGTAAGGGAGCAGTTATTACATATTTATATGGTGCACAAATATCTGTATCATTTTGCTGTATATTATCCTCTTGTTTGTTTGCTTACTTGCTTTCCCCTCTCCTTTTTCCCCATTCTGTCCCTGTACTACTATGTATGTAGTATGTACGATGAGGATTTCACACAGGCAGAGAAAATATTTGTGTACGGTGTGCGTCGAACATCGACAATGATTTTTGGATTTTGGAAAAGCAAAGAAAAAGGCCCAACATACATATAAACAAGATGAGTCGTTCTCATTACAAAGTGAAGTGAAGTGGATACTGTGTGGATATGATTACACTTTTCATTGTATTTGTAAGAAATACCATAAGCATGCTCCCTTCTATACTCAAACAACACCAAAGACGCGTTAAGCGGAGGGCTTTACTCCAATATACACACATAGATACATGCATAACTGAGGCTGAGGGTAATTCGTCAGTGCGAGAAAAAGAGTAACTCGAGATGGTAAAAAGTAAAAAGTGTCTGGAGCAATATGAGCCTGATAAAAGAGAGAGAGAGAGAGAAGTATAGAAAAGGAATGGGAGAAGAGCAAAACAAAACAAAACAAAACAGAAAAAAATAAACCTCTTTCCATTTTAGGGCAGAATAAAAAAGGCAGAATCTGTACGAGTGTAAATGTAAGAGGCAAAAAGTACTTAAGTATTAACTATTCTTATCTGTGTATACATATAATGTGTAGATAAGAAGGTATCTGGAGAAGATTGAAGATTGAAGAGCGTGCAGATAAATAAAGTTTCTTGTTTCGTAAAATATGTCACATTTGAGTGGATAATGTGCAGCATTAAACGACATTATATAGGTATCAAGAGGAGCATTTACTTATGCCCTGCCATGGTACATGGTACACACATGGAAGAGCATTGTGAGGCTTTTAATACCGTAGTTAATAGCTCCATATTATTTGAATGTGTTTGTGTGCATCTATACCTGGTTGAACTCAAAAGTGTCTTTTTGAGCATAAGTATTAAATTGAAAGCAAAGAAGGTATCTATTCTGCAAAGGCTTGAGACTCGAAAAATGTCTTAAATCTTGAGTCTTGAGTCATTATTAGTTGGAACTGAGTAGTGAGTGTATTTTTTGCCGTGAGATTTTCTTTTTGTGGTTGAGCAAGCTTGACTCGTTTTATTCACTCTTTTTTTATCGTTTATGCTAAACTCGGAGGAGCGTATTTGAATTTCAGTTGCATGATTTTTAGGTATATTGTATTGTGTATTGTATGTTTGTATTTATATATGTTTGTGTGTGGAACTCGGCCACTTTGAAGAATTTTTTGTTGGTTACCTTCTTGGTTTTTTGTTTGGTAAAGGGTCCATGAACTTTGTTAGGAATAAATAAAGAAATAAATTGGGAGTAGATGAGATGAGATGAGCAAAGGAAGGAGTAAAAAGTATATAAAATATATAATACAAAGAAATGAATTGATATAGTACAAATGAAAACGAAAAGGAGTACACATAACGAAACGATGGGGGAAGTTGCCGTAGAAAAATCACGAGGACCACCCAGACAAACCTGTAGTCACTGTCCTTTTCCTTCTCATTTTTAATTTTTGTGTGTAGATATTTACAGTATTTACTAAAGCCTGCTTGTGTGTTACATTTCATTGAAATGATGACTCGAAAAATAACCTACACATTCCAAACACCATAGGACTGAATTTCTTACCGTCTTTCTTTAGCTCTCTCTCCTTCTCGATCTTCTTTCATCCTTTCGGTCTTCAATGTCTTTCTCGTATTACAAATAAATTACTCTTTCACTTTTGAGGAGAAAAATAGGCTTATGCAGCCCCAGTACACGGTAACTGTGCCTTACGCTTTACATAAATATTTCTAAAAATGTTGAACACAATTCAAATTGGCCTCACACTGATTGGAAATTTAAGGATGCCCGAGGAAATGAAGGTGATTAATTCAAATTTTCTGGTTGAATCATCATTTAAAAGTCATGTAGTTTCAATCTCGTTTTGCTAATCAAACATGGAATTCACGATAAAATATGAAAGGGTAAGTTTGTTGACTAACCAGAAATCAAAAGGAAAATTCTACATGAATAACTGAAAAAATTTCTCCTGGGTTTCAAGGTAATCGGTAAAAATTGTCTCGAATCGGTAATCTAGTTTTACGGCATTCTTTATTCTTATAGAGGCGCCCCGGGAATTACTCATAATTCAGAGTAAATATCAAAGCGTAAAACTTTATCCCAATGAATGAATTTACGATTACGACTACGATCCAGTTTTAGGGCCGTAATTGAACAAAAAAGACAATGAAACGAAAGAAAAGCCGAAGGTGTCAGCTCCGGGTTGTGAACTAGAGCTGCATGAAATCCCTATTTTCTGTTTTCAAGAAAACTTTTAGCTCCTCTGAAGTGTACTTTACATAGTAAAGTATTCTCTGTCTTTATAAAAATTGCACTTGAAAATTTACTTTAGCCATCTATTAGCACGAGGAAAGTAAAATTTGAAGGGCCATTTTTATAAAGACAGACAGTATGTACTATGTACAATAAAACGGTTCTACTGCTTACAAAATGCGTGCTTATTATGCATATCTGCAATTTACATTGTCATATGAGAGAAAAGGCCCGCAAATAACAATAATGATAATAGTGTTAACGACAGTCAGCACTTCTTCCGTTTCTTACATCTGAATTCAAATTCGGATTTGAATTCTTGTTTGAATGTGTCTACGAGTCGACTCAAGTCAACTTAACCCAACTCAACTCTGCTATACTCAACTTGGCCTCGAACCTCGCACACAGGCTTATTATGTATAACACTGTCAAAGGAATATCACATTTGGAATTCATTCTCATTCTCATGTTTGAATTGCAGATTGCTGACTGTAATGTTTAACTTAACTATATTGTCTGACCGCGACGCTGTTTGCCTTCCGCTTCCTCCGATTCTCCCTGCTCTTTCCACGGGCACAAGAGCTCAAATTATTTGAAATGGGAATATGTGCGGTTTTTACTTCCTGTTTTCCGCTCATATCCATATCACTAGATGCGCGAAAATGGGCCAATATCTCTCTGTTCCGTCTACACAATTTTGGAAGATGTGGGCTGAGTGTACGTATGTACATATGTATGTACAAATAAATTCAAATTCCACGGTGTCGACATTGGTTCAAACATTGTACATTAATGTGTGTTGTATTCTATACTGTTGAGACTATACAGTCTATCCTCGTTTATGTACAATATAAATATACATTGACGTGGTATAGAAGTAAGGAATTGCGATATTGATATTGGATTCCTTTTTCACCCCAGCTTCTTCGGGAGACATTCCGCAGTCACTTTGGCTCTTTTGCATATTACAAGAGGATCGTGGTAATATGGCAAATATTGGGACAGGTATAATGTTTCTAATGGCTATGACTTCTTCTTCCTCTCTGGCTGTCTAGGGGTACTTGACTGCTTGACGCGATCTGACTGTGTCTAGTATTTCGTGCTTTGCTATTTGCAATGACGATTTGTGTCACTTTGGAATGCCTATCCACAGGAGTTTACGAGCCTTTGAAAGCCATTATGGAAACATTGCAATTTGCTATCATCCCAAAACATCACCCAGGCGCCATTCGTAATAATTTTGCTGCGTTCCCCTTCAGATATATAAATACGTGTATTGTGAGTGACTGAAGCTTCTGTCTACTTTCCCTCCCTTCAAAATCGTTCCTTGTTGATTCGAGTCCTGAAACTTGACGAAGGTTTATTCAACAATAATGGTGGCAGCTGCATGTGGGACTGTACCATAAAATAAAATTGTTGTTGCATTATATTAATTTTAAATATTTATTTGCACACACGACGACCACGAAAATTAGCCAACAAGGAGCAACACAAGAGACGGGCGCTGCATGAGCAGCAGAAGCATACACACGCATACGCATGAGGCTCTGGCATGAGAAAACATAAAAGTGGAAGCTGAAATGAAAGTGGTACAAAAGACGATGTGATCATCACGAAAATCAATTTTCTAATCACAGTAACATTCTCACATTTTAACTGCGCGTGGATGGAAATGACAAGGTTGAAAATTAATGGATAATTAAAAGCAAAATTAAACTCAGTAATCATTATCAGCACTATTACAACTTCTGAGTCAGCGTGATTCTCAGACTATTTTGCAGGCTTTAATGATTGCATAAATAACAGGCAATTGGAGGATTAATTAGAGATTGAGAATATTTTAACACATTCTCTTGCTTTTAATATCCATACTTTTGCCATATTAATTTTTACCACAAAACAGGATTATTTTTTATCGAGTTGCAAAGCCTTCTTTCAAGTGACTTCACTTTTGTGGTTATTTAAAAAAATAAAAGGTCTAACAAGGATTATTACGTAAGTAAGTAAATACACAACACATATGTTTATATAAGAAAAGCACACAGAAGCAGCAGCCAGAGACTTAAAATTTTTAAGACTCTGCCGTAAAAAAGTTTAGGCGGCGTAAATTCTAAATGGTAAATACTGTAGTAAAGTGTTGCGAGGAAAAAAATAATACTAATGTTTGTCTTGACGAATTTACTTGCGCTGTAAGTATACATATGTTATATTTATTGTATGTATATGTATATTCATCATGCATTATATGTAGCTGCATTCCCTTTCTATTTAGCAGGGAAAAGAGGTAAAAGAAAGGCACCAAGTAAAAAACACACAACACATTACATTATAACATGAAGGTAATATGTTGGGTCATAATTTATGGCTTGTTTCAAAGTAATGATAATTCTGCGAGTAGTAAGAATAATCATCATACTGCTGAACAGTTTTACCATATTTTCTCCACATAAAATAAATAAGAGTTGCATTTTCGCTCCTTTCATTTCATTTTCATTGCATTTTATTTCGTCTCATTCCATGTAACTTGAGAATTGAAATGGCAAAAAACCATAAGGCATTGTCAAAAAAGATGGGGGAAGTATGGAGAAGGAGAGAGAAAGGGAAATTCAAAGCTTCTTAATATGTTGTAAATTGTATGGTAAATGAAGATTGTGCATGTGTTGTGTGTGACTGGTGACTGCGACTGCACATTTCCAGTGCGGAAGGGGAAAAGGATTAATTGTAAATAAAGAAGGTCGTATACCTAGTCGGATTCGTATTAAATGGCAACTCATTACAACTGGTCATTTGGTGTTTCTTACCTTGATACTTTGTCCGTCCATACATATTATATTACATAATAACATTCGTATTGTATGTTCAAGCAGCCCCTCTATGCGTACATTACAAATATATTAAGGTTTCCAACCCAGTCCAGTGTCAAACCATACATTATACATAATAACATCCAGAAATGGTGTGAGAGAGTCAATTGACATGCATTTTCGCTTTCGGTTTTTTCTCATTTTCATTTTCTCCTTCTCGGCAGGCATGACATGACAAGTGCCAAGTTGGCTGCGTTGGACGGCTCACACGCAAAGGTCGCACCACCACCATCACCACCACTACTACTACTACTACTACTACACTACAGTCACCGTCACATTTCGACTGTACCCCATGCCCCATGCACGATCTACATTTATTTGTTTGTACGTACATATGCACGGGGTTTGAGCAGTTGAGCCCGGCACATACAAACACCGCCGAAAATGTATCAATAAATAACAAGTAGTGAGCTCGGTTGCCTTCGTTCTCCGTTTTCACTTCACACGCACTATCACCAACACTCTCGAATATCCGCTTTGAATTCAAGAGGGAAAAACCGAAAAGCCTCCCGCCGCTCATATTCTTTGTGCGCTTTAGCCATATATGTATGTATGCTTTATTCCTTTGTATTTACAAAGAAAATACCGAGCTGCTTTTTACTCTTTGCTCTCCGCTTACTACTAATAATAATTCTCGGTTCGTAATACCCGGAGTTTAGAGTTTAGTGACAAACCTTTTTTGGTGGTGCATTCGGGGCATTGCATTTCAACTGCTTCCTCAAATTGAGAGATGTGTAAGCAGACTGTGGAATATTGAGGGGAATACATCCATGCACATTCACCAAACACAAGTAGTATTACATTCATGGATACATTATTCGTATTTAGTATTTAGAAGAGGGTTCGTTTAGTTTTAGGGTTTGTGTTCTAAATGATGGATTTTTAAACCCATACAGTTTACGACGATGTTCAATTCAATAAATAAGAAGGGGTTTGTCTTGAGTGCTTATGAAGCCCCGACAGTTTCGTTTTTTTCAAACTTCTTCTTTATGTACTTAATACTTAATGTGCATAGCGGATATCAACAACGTATGCAGTATGTAGCTAGTTGCAGTTCAAGTGCAAATTGATGCTGACTTTGAAGTTGGAGCTGAAGCTAATCCAAATTATCACTAATAGGCAGTCAGAGCTTATCGGACAAAATATTTCTTCCACCAGTCGCAAAGTCAATTCACTTATTCAACACCGGATTTCAACGGTATTTAAAGCCCTTGTTTTGCTTTGTTTGGTTTTTCCGTTTTCAACGGCATTCATAAATTTTCCCGTGTGTTTTTCTTTTTTATACCCTCAAAACATAATTTCACAATTCGAGGAGTAAACGCTAATATTTCTGGTGCAAAATAGTGTCAAAGTATTGTATGAAAGCATAACCAACTTGTGAAAATGTTGTACATCGTACTTTTATGAGTTGATGCTTTTTTGATGACCGAATAAAAACAGCAAAAGTCTTATGGCGTTTTACTATATTTAGAACCTCACATAATATTTTCTTGTGTCGACAGTCGACATGTGTGTGTAGTTATTTTGTGATTTAACGTGTAAAATTTGATAATGTTTTTATGATGAATAATAAAGTTTCAAATTTTATACGCAGTCCAAAGAATTGAGAAAAGGTATGTGCACGTCGTATTTCAAGGAATAACAATATTGCTTGCAAATACTTTCATTAATTACTCTATGAAGGCTTACTTCAACTTGCTTTTAAACAGGTAGCGTAAATATGACAAGTTTTTGAAGGTTTATGCTGTCGTACTTTTTGCAACAATTTTGTTTCGTTTCATACCTTTAGGTATATTATGTATCTATGGTTACTTCATCAATGCGTACTATACAACCATATGGTACCGCCAATGTGTGCCAATGTGTGTGGGGAGAAAGAATAAAGAGATTGACCTAATCTCAAGTCAATATCCGCAGAAATAAAGGTTCGCCTGTGATCCCAGACGTGAAATGCCAAATATGCCAATATATCGTGTGCAGTATACAGTATATGTATGTTACATATATAATTGCGTACGAAATGTGGAGGTATGAAAATGAAAAGACATAACAATAATCATCATCATTTATACGACTTGTTTGTGTCCAAATTCCAAATAAATAAAGTGCCTCGTGCATACTGTCAATTGTGGAATCTAGACCAAAAACTTTACATGTAGGGGAAAGGCAGTGCGGAATTCCGAATATGAAAATGGCATAAAACGCCATGGGTTTTTGTTTTGAACCGTATAAACAGCGTTTATCATGAACCATGAACACAGCCAAGCTTGTAAGTATGTATGTATGCATTATAATATTATACATATTCCAGTGCAATGCCATGCAATTGGCGTTGGGTCTGAGGACTGTAAATTTAGTTGTCATCCGCATAGTTATGCCTATATACAAGTATTATGCTTAGTAGTTAGTATTTACAATTTACGCTGCAGAGTTTGTGAATGTGAAACTGAAATTTTATGTTGTGTGCTTGCCAAAATCCGTGTCTTTAAGCACATTGATATGAGATTGAGTCTTTGTGTGCAAATAAAAAATCCAATGACTCTATATGCCTTTACCTCTCTACTTCCTATTTCTTTCCTTGTTCTTCCTCTGGTTCTTCTTCTTCTTGTTGTTGTACTCCCTAGGTTATTTTCGTCAAGAGTCGAGAGTGAATCCAAATCCAAACACAACAAACCCAGATTCACAACATATCGCCAACTTAAATGGTTCGTGAAATGTTCGGTTATAGGTTTGGATTGGCCTGTGTACAATTATATGGCTTGATTGCATTGTATTCACTATCATTATTATTGTAGTCGGTACTGATATTATTACCATTATTATGATTCTGCGACTATTATTTCCTATCTCGTAACTACATTATTTTATTGGGGGAAATTAAATTAACGTGGCGTCACACCACGTCTCTGCCTCCATTGCAGTTGTAGGTACATACTTATATAATGATATAAATCTGTACATGCATGTACTGTATACTTTACTGGTATGGTTATTCAGAACACACGATTGCGATAAAACGAAAGTTTTAAAAAAGAATACGAAATGCATATATATTATTTAGGGATCTGCATACATAAAACGCTCTTTTGTTTTTCAGATACATCATATACGTGTATTATTGAATTAAAGTTATACAATAATATACTTGTACTTATACCCTCTTTGTATAGTTGGCGTGAGGCGGGTGACATAAAAAAAGAAAACTCATTACATATTCCTATTATTGTTTTTAGTATTATTATACTATCGTTATTATTTGTACCATGGTTTGCAGATGTAGATGAACTAAATGAAATTGAATATAATCTGTAATGTGTGTAAATTAAATGTACAATACATTGCACACAGATTTAAATTAGTTGCCAATTTGCAACTGCTCAATTTCCCAATTGTGCTGGGCAAATTGATAAGTCACGATTAGCTCGTTGGTGGGTCGACACAGTTTGCAATTTATTTTCCATTTCATTTGTTTGTTCTTTGTTACAATCATCTATCTTTAAAACAAATAAAAAAGGTTGATCTAAATAATATTAGTATTATAACAGCAGTTCTCTTTCTTTGAGCCAAAATGAAACAAAGGATGCAAAAATTCAATTATGAGCGGCCTTACGATTAGAATAAGCATATATGTATTATGTTTTATTCAGCATTTACATGGGTTAGGTTTACATCCCTTTCCCCTTTCATTACAATTTAGGATAATAAGTAGTTTATAAAAAACAAAAAAGCATTGTAAAACGCGTGTCTGTGCTGGACCTTCAGATGGATTCCAGGAGGCAAAATGCATCATGACGAGATACAGGGGTAAACGGCTGAGAGCCGAGAGTTATGTAACCAGCAAAGGTAAAAATGAAAGAGCTACTGTGAGGAAAATTATGCATATTAATCATGCAGGAAAAGAGCGTACAAGAAATGAATGTTGGTAAGAGTTTGGGTCCGAACACACACACACACACGCTTAAATGTATCTAGAAAAATATGTAGGCATGTATATAATCTGTACACATAACGTTTGTGTGTGCAGTGTGCATCAAATCCAGTCCTTTTGGAATTACGAAGGGTTTTTGAGCGTGGCATTTAAATTGAATTCCCTAAACTAACAAATAAACAAACAAAGAGGCAAGCAGACCGGGTCCTAGTATCTTGTAGAGGAATAATATGCCTAAATTCGTTTGCCTATGCAGTGAAGCTTTTTCGTTTCCTCGTTCTATGTGTATTTTGTATATTGAGTATGGAACTTTATTATTGAAATGAAATGAAGGAATTCCAAGTAATAATAATACATTTTCTCAGTAGACGTAGGTTCTAGCTTCGAGTAGTTTTACATATGTAATGTATATGATGTGTATATCTTCGTTGATGCTCACTCAGTCAGCCCGTGAGTCCTGGAGGAATTCGAATTCCGTATATTTTTAGGGCTGAGCACTGAGCATGCATGCATCAGCCTGTTACTTCGTTTCGATTTCTGTCAACAACAATCAAACTCAGTCCTGGATAGAAGAGTTATATTTGTTTAAAAATATTCCCAAGTCATGTTATATGGAAATACTAGAATATATTGAAATGTCAAAGATGCACTGATTTTTTGAAAATTTTGACATGAAAATATGGAAACTATTTACTCTCGTAGTCCAATTGCAAAACCAAAAACTTCTATTGTTAAGGAATTCGTATTTCTCTTATTGTTCTCCAAACGAGGAATTTTTTCAATAAAAGATATAAAAATCATTCCATAATGCGCATAAATAAAAACGAACAAATTATTTGTGTTTTTTGTATGAATAGCTAAAAACGCTGGTAATAAAATACAGTTACATTTTTCTGGTGTTACAGTGATGTTTGCGATAGAAGCTTCAGTGTGATTTGTTCTTTTGAAGAAATAGGATTGTAATCAATGATTTACATCCAGAGGTTATTGGGCCACCAAATTCATAACTCCACAATTAAGTTTTTGAATATTAAGGTGCAAAATGCTGTACGTACGTGTATATTGATGTACATACATTTTTTATGAAAAAAATTAAAAATACTTCATCATGTATGAATGAGTCTCACTTTCAATATCACTGATACAAATAAGATGAGACCTAATAAATCATTTAATGTCTCATCTACATTCACTTACTTAAGAAAAAACCACGTTACTTTGTGCATGAGGTCATATTCACATATAACATCCAGCATCTAATAAAAAACTAATTATCAAATTAAAATTCATCAAGCTGTTGCTTTGATATATTTGAATTTGACAGCTCAATAAGCCGAAGTTGGCCCCGTATCCATTATCCATTGCATAAAATATACTACGATTTATTTATTATGTCATATAAATACGAGGCTTTGGGGTTTCACCTCACTTGTTAAATAATTTATATATTACAAAAAAAGAATCCACTAGAAGTGCTTTCATCTACATCTTTTTCATCTCCTTCCGCTCCTTCGTCCTCATCTTCATCCTTATCCCTATGCATACAAATGATACAGTTAATGCCTAATATATTTATATGTACCTATGTAAATATGTGCGTTTTACGATGAAGCTGTTGCTACGTCTATAATTTCTAGCATTTTCTGATATGGGCTCTGACATTTGATTTATCTATCTCGATTCTCGATTCTTGAAGTACTTACAGAGGAGAGAAAAAACAGAAAAAATATAAAAGCTAGCCATCGTGTCATTATCAATTCATAATATTGAAAGTCGGACACATTAATATCGTCATTTGACGCGTCAAAAAAAGCCCACAGATGAAACTCATACAAATAACACAAAAAATATTCAGTCAGTGTGTCTTGAGTCTTTTCATATTGTAATTTATAGATAATACATATTAAATTTATATAGGTATACGACGTATTTAATACTGTCTTTGTATTTTATGAACATACTAACATTTTTAGCAGTTAAATAAATGTATGAGTATTGACTCTATACTTTGTGCAAAAAACAGATGCCACATGCTCAATTCTAAGAGATTATTCATTCCAACGAAAAGGACTTGTGACTGCTGTAAATCCAAAATGTAGAATATTCTTTCCTCCTGTTTTTTTCATACCGTCTCTTTCTTTCTCTTTCTCGCCATATTGCCAATGTTGCAAATTACATAAAGTTCATTCGACTTTCTTACCTTTCGCCGTTCCATATGTATACATATATACAATATACATGCATATTCAGTTGATCTTCCGCATTTCAAATTGAATTTTAGTATTCGTACTCGTACTCGTGCTTGTTCCTTTCTTTTTGGTACGAATTGCATAAATACAATGAAATGGCTTGGCTTGGCTTGGCCTGACTTGACTTGACATGGCATCGTCGGCCATAATTCTAATTCCATCTCTCCAGTATTATTTAATGTAAGATGAACAAAAAGCATTTTAGTTTGTATGTAAAAGTGTGTGTGGCACACACACAGAAGAGCTCATAAATATCAAACTGTAGGATTTATTACGAGATGCATACAATTTACAATTTATTCCTGTTTTTTCCTTACACCGACAATAACTACGACCCCACGGCCAACGGCAGATAGCATGTATGTATATGTAGACAATAGAATGTAGAATATAGCATATTATACTTACATGCATAGATCTATTCAATTGTGTGTAGTGTCATAAATTTATAAATGAAATATTACATATTACAAAAGAAACAGATACACACACGTAATATTCGTATTCGATATTTAGGCTGATTTTTTCTCCGTTTGGAACTATAGGAGAATGCCTATATTTTCAGCTGTTCAATTCATCTTTCTCTCGTGTACATCGTAATGTAGTACCTATATGTTGATGTTGACATTATTACCTGTGGTTGTGGTATTGGAAAGGAATTGGCAGTGAACGAAATCAAATCAAAGCAGCTCGTGCTTCTTCATTCTTGACTAATAACAATAACGAATGTGCACTGGTGTAATGTGGTGAAAATATTACCTACGCTCCATTGTCCCCTGTATTGTACTCGGATTCAGTTCAACAATGCAAAGCATGGTCATAAAAGTTGATAGTTATTTAATATATTTTTACGGTGATTTCCCAATTCACAAGGTTGACAGTTCACACTAAGCACAAGGGGAAAGAGCGTAAAGAGGTAAGGAGTGATGGATGAAGATGAACTTTTACGAGCATGCATACATATACTTATACATGCATCTATTCTGTACAATAATATGTACCTCAAGATACACAATACGCAACGAACTGATCATATGCCCGGCAAATTATGGCTCAACATGTATATATGCACATACATATACTAAGTGTTTATATTATGCAGATATGTATAATATCGTATACGGCTGGACTATGGAAAGGAATATGAAAACAGTCGGATAGTACATAGTACATAGAGCTTTTAAGCCAGTGGAGAAAAAAAACAAGTTCGTGTTCCATCTTTTTACATGTATTATGTATTGCTTCTTCAGTCCTCAGTGCCTACTCGTTATTAGGTGGCTTCTTCAGTTATAGTTGCATAATATACGAGCACACGTATTTATGTATCTTTTTAATGTACAGGGTTACACTATGACTTTGCCAATATGTAGCATTTCTTCTCTTTCTCTCTCTCTCTCTCTCTCGCTCTCTCTCCTCATCATGAGTTATGACTCATATTTTATCCATGCATTATTATGCATTATGTTTTGAATAAAAATAAGCTTGGTTCGTGGTGTTTTGTGAGCTTCATAATAATAATAATAACAATGTTGATGATAATGCTTTTGGTTTTGGTTTTGCTTCAAGTTTTGGTCTCTGCCTAAGAGTCTTAAATACCTATTCTAAATCCTCAATGTACTTAGGTGCTCGTTCCCTTCTTCTGTAGGATGAACACAACAACATCAACAAGAGGATGACGATGACGATGCTCCATGAATATTGTTAGTTTGTTAGTAGGTATAGTTATAGATTCTGTGTATCTACATACATACATACATGTACATACGAAGCTCATATTATTCCATTATGCAAGAAACTATTTATTTACACGAATTTGAATGCACTCTGAACATAACAGACTGTCATAAATTGTATCTTGAAGCTCTTCACTTCTCTTTCTCTGTGTTTAGAGTTTATATTATGAGCATTATGATGAAGACGATGATGATTATTACGGTGCAAGTAGTCTATACTATACACCATATTACTTTTTATTTAAGAAATAACAGCTAAGAACTAGGGAAATGCTGTGTGTAGTTAACTGTAGTTGAAGCTGAACGATATACATATAGTTAGAAAAGCACATACATGCAGTGAAAAGAGACAGAATGGCCAGTGTTAGTGTCTGTAAAATAAATAAATAGTCTATTTACCTTTATAGATTATTCAGTAAGTTGTTGACTCTCTCCCAAAGACCAAAGACATAGGATAGGAGGAGGGGGAGGTGAAATGCTGGATTAGAATTGGAATTGGATGCTGTGCATAATATTTTTTTTCTCCATCTTTATTACATTGTAGTTTAGCTAGTTGTCTGGTTGTCTAGTTGTGTGGAGCCTGTTGGGAATGACCATTGACTATTTAACACATCTCACAAACACAAAAGTTGGTAAGTGCCATGGTAAACAAGGCATGAATGTTGTGTCTAATCAAATTGACTATTGAGGATTGAAGTTTCAAGTATTTTACATATATATGCAATTCAGCGTATAAATTGTTCATTGTACATACATAGTATACAATGTATTCTCAAAGGTAAAGAGAATGTAGATATGTGCAGACATTTATTACATGCTACTTTTATTTTCATTTTCATGCTGGATTTTTACGCAGAGATAAAGAAAGAGAGAGAGCGAGAGAAAGAAGAAGAAGCAAACAACAAGTAATAAAAAGGGGTTTGCTTTTGCTTATGTGTAAATTGTAAATATATATTATATATATGTGTGTGTGCCTAAACTGTTAATATTATCATTATGATTGAATTGAATTATATATTTCACTGCAGGACTGACTGACTGACTCAAGTTTAGCCGATGATGACTCTTGTTTAAGGTGAAGACGAAGAGAGAGAAGAAGCAATAGAGTGAAAGAAGAAAAGGTTCAAATGGATTGCTTTGCATTACTCGTCAGCTTAGCTTTGCTGCTCAACTGTGTATAGCATAGCACAGCACAGAGAATGTGCAGCTAGTTATAAAATTTAATGTGTTCTTTCTTGGGGTGTTTTAATAACTTGGTAATTGGGATTGGTTCGTCTGACCAAGTCTTTACCGATGTACATAACTATATACCTACCATGCATACATTGTAAATTGTAATATTCATGTATATTTGAGGATGTTGTTCTTTTTCGTACTCACATTGTTGCATTGTTGCGTTGAACAGAGTAGAACAGGTATGTTGGTCTAAAGTGCTGGGGGACATATGAGTTTTCAGTTTATAGTTTATAACCCATAATACTTTGCTCAGTTTAAGTTGTATATCTTCACGACTTCTTCAACTAGCTTGTAAGACATTTAGTTACTGCGTTTTATATACAGGAATTTCTTAAAGTTGAATCAAAACTGTATTCTCTTTGCGATTTGCAATTTTATACATTTCTTCTAGTTTCACAATTGAAATCATCGGCAGTCCTTTATTAGTTATCAAGTGTGCATTGTAATCCTGTTTTTTTCTTCAAAATCGAATTCATATTCATGACAGACAAAACCTTTGACTTCTATATTAAATAATGATTATTGTTATTAACAGTAAGGCAATTCGATTTTCTATTAATCAAATGTATATTCTGGTTAATGCTATTCAGTTGCTTTCTTTCCTTGAATTGTTGGTGTCACTGGGAATAAGATGAAGAATTCTTTCAGTCATTAGCTCAAAACTGATTTTATACTATATGTATAATCGTGTGTAGTTTTCATGAATACGTGTAAGCTTTGGTTTGAAAAGGAAGAAAGGGAAAAGAGTCGTGACTCACTGACTGATTCTTGGGGTAAAGACTTGAATTTCAAACTTGAACATATACATGCATGGGCATTATTAAACGTTACAATTTTCTTATAGTTTGTAAATTGTGAAAATACAACATGTAAAACAGCGTCAATTTTTTTATGCAGTTTGTTCTTGCTATCTCTGTCATTCACTCATATTTTTCGACAGCGTTTCAAGTTTTTAGAGTTTAAGGTTGCCTTTCTGCTTTTAGATTCAGTTTTGGTTTCTCCGTTTCTCATTTCCTTTTTGCCTCATTTTGTTTTTGACGGGGATTTTTTTATCTGTCTCTATATATTTTGAGCCCCATACTTTTGTATTTTTGGCAGTTTCTCTCTTCTTTTACGGTTTCTCGGGAAAGCGAGAGCTCAAGGGAAATGCAGCGCGAAAAAAAACATTGTATGTTGCACCGAAATTCATATACATACGCTGTGATTTGTACCACCAGTGTTTGTACAGTGTGTACGTACATGTGAAGCAGATGAAGACAATAATTTTTGACTGGAGTAAAATTGAGCCCATAAAGAAGGACGACAGTCATTTCACATTTCTGTTTCATGTAAATCCTCATTTCATTGCTAATTAAACTAATCCTATTTATATACTTGTGGGATTATTTAGAGGTTACATAAACACACGCATCAAAAACCTGCACTCTCTCACACACATACACACAAGTATAAAGATACAAAGAAATACAAAAGATCGAGCAAAAACCTACGCGGCACTTTATGTCTCTCTGACTTGCTTGCCTTTCTCTTGGAAACAATTGAATCGTGTATAGATATATGTATGACATTTCCCTTTCGCCTCTTATTGTCTCTGCAAAAAAGCTGTGTTTATAGTCAGAATATAAAAAGAAAGGCTACATAAAAGTCGAGTATGACGACTAGACAAAGGGGAAACAAGGCAAGAGTCAATCTAGGAAGTAACACAAAAATGAAAACTAGAAGATTAAGAAGAAGAAGAAGAAACAAAGAGTCAGAGTAAGGAGTAACCGAAGGAAAAGAAGAAGCTCAGCTCTGTGAGCAAAAAGTCAAAAAGAAAAAGACACTGTCGGCTGTTTTGGCTAGGAAAAAAGTGTTAGTTTTGTACCTCGGATGGTTGGCAGACGCAGGCAGTGTGACAATTTTTGCTTCGTAATTTTGCCAGTAGCATCTTTCTGTCTCCTTATCTCTCTCTTCTGTCCCTCTTTTGCTCCGTAGAAGTTGATATTAGATCAGTGAGAGGAAAATGCGAGTAGTTTAACTAATCCAGGAGCGAATATGTAATGCAGTGTGGGCGTGAGTTGATAGCTGATACTCCATGTTCGATCGTAGAACAGATAAAGGAGCATATGTACACATATCTGTACGTATAAAATTTACCTACAACTTTGCCATATTCATAATCTTGGTTCCTACAGGCATAGGGTATACGGTGCAGAGTTTAACTGCACCGCATTTTTTGGCATTTTTGCATTCGTCTCCAAACCTAAACAAATATACATAGAGCAGACATTTATGTACGCATAAAATATTATAATGTCTCCAAACTAGATACATGCTTCAAATTTGGAAGAGTCATGATGATCATGAAATACGCAATGCCGGGTGTATGATGTAATGCATAAGTACACATTTGTTCACAAAATAGTTTTCCCATTGCCGTTCGTCGTTCCGTTCCATGCGGATTGGCAGTGGTATTAGCATCCATGAGATGAGGGCGATCACTGTCATATATATGTATCTGCGTATGTATGTAAAATGTGTATGTAGGTATTTGTGTATGTATGTGTATCTCAGAAGAGTAAACGACGTATTTTATGAAATACGAACAGCAGTTGCAGTTGGTTGATATCAGAGATGTGCAAAAACATACATTACACTTAAATGCACACACACAATGTTACTAATTGGAATCAACGTAACAGGGGATTCCGGTTAAACTGCTGCTGTCTTTTAATATTATCCGTCTAATGTTGACTGTGACTCTTATACGTTTTGGATTATGATTCTGCCTTGGCTTGATGCTCGGTCTGGTTCGGCTTGGCTTGGTTGTGCACTGTAGTCGGTGTAACGACTGCAAAAGATGAGAGTCCGCTTCAGAGAATGAATGCTCACATTGGCACAGTCATACGGGAGCGAGAGAAAAACTGAAAAAAACTGTTCTAACTAAAAGGCACTAAGAGAATTGTGTTTTCTTTGTACAATGAACGTATTACGTGGTGACGAACGGTGGCCGTGAGAATTGTGTGGCTTCTTCTCTATGCCTCTTTACTTCTGAGGTATGTATGTATGTGTATGTGTGTAAACGGCACCGTATCTTTATACGTATTTTATCCTTCAATCTACGGTATACATGCGTATATTATTATATATGGATATGCTTAAATCACCGAAAGTTTGCTAATCAAAATCAACACATTTTATATCCTGTATATACTCTTGCATCGTTATCCCTTATCCCGTAAGTGATATTTTTCCAATCCATTCCCACAAATACAATTCTCCATTACAGTAAGCTGGAGGAAAAATTTACATTTTTCTCTATTACGATAATGATTATGTATTCTGTAAGATACATGAGTTTATGCGTAATACAATGTTGAACACTGAATGTAAAAGACAAAAGCGAATGAAAAATAACAGGAAAAAGTTCTTGATTTTTCCTCGTATACATAAATATAAATCCGTGACTGATGAATACAAGAGAAACTCACACAAGATACATTTATTCCCTGGCTTTGATATCATATCAACTGCTCTGTCTTTTTCGTTCCCATGTTCCATGTTCCACACGTTCAATGTTCAGTGTTCATGCGTGTAGGTTGGTGTACTTGTTTAACGCTTGTACAGTGTACAGTGTTGAGTAGAAACGTCGTGTAATAGTAAATCACCATACCGTCAAGCTGAAATTTTATATGTGTACAACATATATTTTACTGGGAGTAAAGTTCCTACTGAAATTGAAATCCGAAATGGAAAGAGAGGCAGAGAGAGAGAAAGACGCCGAATTCTCGTATGAAAATGTAAAAGTTGAAAAAGTGGCATGTAATATAGAGTTGAACATGGAACATGTCACATTTTCTGTGAATGTAAGATATATGTTGTCGATAGTCTGGAGTCAAATATCTGTCGTAATAAAGTTGTCCTCGTTGTTTAAGGCTCGCTTTTACTTTGATGTTATACGTATGCAGCTCCTGATTTTTTTGAATGCCAATTCACATCGAACCAAAGACTAGACCCGTGATTGACTCAAAAGTTGTCAATTATTCCATTAGGTTTATGGTGACTTTTTTACATGGTCAAAAATTCTTTCGGCGAAGGATGATCAAATTGTAGATCTTTTTATTGCACTGGATAAATTTTGCTAGAGCATAAAACTCGACAGACGGAACAGAGACAGGCAGTGAGACAGAGAGAGAGAAAGAGACAGTAAACCTAGAGGGTAAATAAAATGTTTGTGCACATATTATGCTTAACAACGTAGCGAATAAAATATAATGAAATGGAATGAAAGGAAGAGGAACGGAAAGCAGTTTTATTTTATTTTATAAACGCAGTTCATACTATGCGTGTACATGCATATATATGAATACCTTGCATAATATGTGTACACACTGATTGTGAGCATTGAATAATAGTGGGAATTTCATGTCCAATATGTTATGTGCAAGAAATGTAAATAGAGAAAGAAGTTTTACTGTGGTTAAGCTGTCATTGTCATTGCCGGCTTGTCGAAATCAAGCAAGAAGTGACTCTGTCCTCTGGCTGACGATCAGAATGTCCACCGTGGTTTATGAGACATGCATACACTGTTCTCTGTTCAAGTTCAATGTAAAATCCTATTGTATAAAAAATATACACGATACAAAAGGATGCAGCCACATACCAAATAGTTAGTTGTTGCTTCGTCGTTCTCTTCCCATCCTTGTCTTGTCCAACCGCATATTTACTATTTACCTCAAGTCAGGATTCTATCTATGTATGCATGCTTATCTTTTTCTTTGATACACGGTGCAGTACATTTGTATTATCTCTCCATGTTTGATATTGTAATAAAATCTATGTACCTATACATATTTATTATTTTAATCTTTGATCATATGCCATATGCACAATAAACACTGGTATCTACCATTAGTCAGTTACTTTACATAACCCACCAACCACCTACATTTTCTGTTCCATACTGTACAAAAGTTAAAGTTTAACCCACCCTTTAACCATTTATTTCTCGGGAGAATGTTTTTCTGTTTGTACAGTTATGGTCGGAATTCCGAGCTAACGTAAGTCTAAGACTAATAAAAACTCAGAGAAAATGTAAGATCAAAATAATGACAACAATGAAAGAAACTAGTGAATATAAAGTAAGTATTATGCATGTTGTGCATTTTCTCCGTTATGTTACGTATTATGATAATCGGGATGCATTTAGATACGAAGGCAAATTGAGTTTGGTTTTTGTTTAATCAGTTTCCATTTAAAACATTTAAACAAGATTCCAAGGTTTCAAGGTCCATCATAACTATTACAAATATCTTTAGAGATTCTCGTTTGAATACCTATCAAAACAAACTCTCAGGTACCGCAGATGTATTTATGTTTATATAAACAAACGCATGTCTTCTCATACGCTCTATGTACATATCACAATGGATTCTAGATTAAAATTTCTCTCTTTTTTTAAAGAGAAATTCCATTAGAGTTTTGACTGTTTTTACAGAGAAGGATATTGATATAATATCATTATAGCGAAGAAATAACCGTACATAGTACATTTTAGTATATTTTGATTATCATTTTAAGTTTTCCGTTTTTTATCCGCTCCGCTCGGCTTCAGTTCGAAATTGAGCAAACGATAAGTTAATTCTTCATGAGTCTTTTATAAGAGATTATTAGGTGACTTTTTTGACCTTCGATGCTGTCAAAAATTTATCCATCTTCGCTTTAAATGGCTATGCATTTTAGTACAAGGTTCGAGTTTCTATATAATATCTTGCTTTTTTCTTCGTCAAAACAGACAGACAGCTCTGACAGTTTAGTTTACTTGGAATTTGGATGAACAGAAATGCTGCAATAGTCACAATAATAACGAAAGATAAAAAAATATATTTTTACAATATCAAGCTCGTCTTAATCCTCCAGATGGACTTTAAAATTAAAAACTTTTTGTTACTGCATGAACCTGTGACTTTTTAATTGTCCTCTCATCTTTCTTCTGTTCCATAACATTTCCATCAGCTCCGAGCTGTAAATAGTAAATAATTAAATCACATAAAAATTTAGTCTCTCGTTAAACGTTTAATATTTTTGCTGTAATTGTTATGTGTTATAGTTTTTCAAAACCTCACTAGCTTAGTTACTCAAAATTAAACAGCAATGCTGTCGATTATTCACTACTTTGTAATACAGAAATTGTATTGTTACAATAAGTTTATAAATAAGCTATATATACATACGTAATGCATAGTATATAGGTAATATTATGTAAGTATAAGTCATAAGAATGCGATAAAATAATGCTTCATGCATATTTCTATTTAATTTAACGAACTGGTTAATCTTGGAGTTTTACTACACGTATCAACAACTTGGAAAAACGTCAACAACAACCAAAAGATAAGGTATAATCACAATTAAGTCAACAAAAGGTTCAATAAAAAATGAGTTGTCCATGCACCACTGAGATCATAGAAAGCAAGATGATTCATCATCAAGCGATAATTTGAAGCACGAACAAAATCAAAGGGATTTCTTCGTGGAAAAAAATCCGTTGTCGTTATTTCCACTCAGTTCTGTTGCTGCATGCTACTTGTTTCTAAGCTGAATTTGTGCCGTTATTTTTTAATTGTGATTTAAATTACTGGCGTTACTTGCTACTAACCCATATTACTAAGTACTTTTTTAATCGTTGTGTCCGTTTCTTCTTCGATAAAAACATTTAATAACAGATATATAGTGTTATAGTGCGTTAAAGTTCAAAGTTGATAATATAAAAGTATAAGTGCTTAGAAATTTCGGGTGCTTGAAAACAAACGCACACCGGCGACATTTTTAATTTTTAACATTTCATTTTAAAATCAGTTCTCGGATCCAATTGTGTTGTGCATGTTTCGTGTTCTTAACGTTCCAAGTGGAATTTATCTATTCCATTTTAAATGTAAATGAGCAAGTGAGGACTGAGGACTGTGAGCTACAATTCTTTGTAAGTAAGTATGTAGTGTAAAGTATAAAGGCCATTCCTTTGAAATACATGATTTGAAATTGTATTTTTCTCCTCCTCCTCCTCCACTTTGTGTAATACTGTTATATTATTATTATTGTGTTTGAATTTAAGTAGAACGTGTAATGTTCAGACATGTTTTTCATTTTGAACAGACAAAGTTAACTCTTGACTACCATATCTAGTATAAGAAATATAGAGGGATTCCTCCAAAGTAAATAAATTCTAAAAGTATAAAGTATAAAAAGAAGAAGAGCAAATCTCTGTCGTCTAAAGTCTTTGAAAGAAACCAACGAAGATTCAAGACACTCATTTTCCCTTGTTCGGTATATAATAACATGACTCTTCTTTCATTCCCCTTCCACCCCCAAAAAGCTAACACTTTCATTATTTTATGCTTAATATATTATGTATTGTACATAGAATCAGCATTTTATTTAATATTCATGTTCTTTCTTTTCTTTGCAGAAGTACCAGGAGTCAACTCAACTCCAGATATACATTATAATATTTATACTTACTTCCATCTCCATCTTTATAGATGTATACATTAAACTAACCAAATTCATTTCATTTGTCGTCATCATCATCGTCTCTTAAGAGAAGAAGAAGTAAAAGAGGAAGGTGAAGAAGGGACAGAATAGGAGGAAGAAGCATCAGCAGTATCAGCCCTCAAAGTCAAAACTTTGTCTCAAGTAAGCTAACTGTTTTACATGTGGCCCCTCTTTTTGTTTCCGATATATCTTATTATTTTCGTATATGATCATAGATTGTTAGATCTTTTTCTTCTTTCCATGCATATTTTATATATGTACTTATACATTTAGTACGAGCCCTTGTACCATCGTCGCATACAATAGGAGAGAAGTTGGTGGAGATTTTGGAGTTTGGAGTTTCATCTTCATCGGCTCTTACACAAAAAGATTCACTTTCTTTCTCTAATTGTATAAGAGCCTGTGTGTGCTCGTCTTCTTTTCTTGAATCTTGACTTTGGCAATCTATCTATTTGGTCTGGCATGTGTAGCCTGTATATTATGCCTTCTTTTCTTTGCTATAACTCCTTCTTCTTCTAAATAATACTCTATTTACTATGCATGCTAGAGGCATTTAGATACATATGCATAGCTCCTGGATACAAAATGCGTCATATCATTCATCATTAAGTCACATACTGAGTTGTATTACGTGCTAGCATTTTATATAATATTATTTAATATTCCCCTCCATTCATTTGTGCATCGTATTTTATGCATCAGAATGGGACATGCATACATTTTCATATAATATTATTTGCTTGGAATAGTCATCATCATATAGTTTAATTTCTATGCGTGTATGTTTAGAATATGCAGTAGGATACAAAGATTTCATTGTGAGGTGAAAGGGCATTGTGTCTTATTTTTTCTTAAGAACTGTCTTATCTTGGAGCCAAATGTTTTTGTCTCATCTCATTCAGAAAGGACGGAAAGGCTGATGATGAGCTGGCTGTTTAAAGGGGGAATACGAGAGAAGAGAGACATTTATAAATCGTAAATATCAACCACATTTTAATTTTTTGATTCAAGATTTTCTCACGCTCCTTTTTTGTACAACTATATAATATGTATATCATGTAAAAAGATGCTGATGATCTCACTGCGAGTTTATGCTACATTATTTATTACATCATATGGTAGAATCATCATCATTTCTTTTCTTTTAATATCATAATATAAAGTCAAATGTGTTCAAGCACAAGAAGAAACAGACCTCCGAGTTATAATACATATGTATGTACTTATACAATAGTTTAAAAGTTATCATCATCTTGTACTGTACCACAAAATTACCTCATTATAAAATCTCATAGTATTAAGTAAAAATATATAGTTTAAAGCGACGACTTGTGCACAGATCTATTTAAGTAAAACTTACTTGAACATTGAAGTGATGTTTTATAGATGTGTATGGTGTATGATAATGCGATAATATTATGAATTAGTATTTAAAGTCGTTAAAAGTCATGAGAACTTAACCAATCATATTCATTCGCTAGATTTTTACGAAAAGGTAGGAAGTGTTATAGCAAACACTGGATGCAGATTTGATCGTATAATATATAACATACAAATCCTCGTTTTGACTGTAATATACTTCAACAAAAAGTTGAAGTTTCTTTACACTATTTAAGATGAAATGAAGAAATTTGGTTCTCATACGCCAAATCGCCAAGTAGATAATATGGATATAATATATAGAATTGAGAAAAGGGTAATGAAAAAGTATAATTTAATAATAATCATAATCATAAAGGTGGATTTTAAAATGGTTCTCTTCGGGTTTTCTTCTTCGTTAGGTATATATCTTCATAATATTCTGTATGCTCAAACGTTTGTATCGTAGGAGGCTTTATATTATTTATGTACTAATGTAAATTCCTCTTTATTCTCCATCCTCCCTAATATCATAAAGGTATTTGTCTCGTCATTTTACTATGTCCTATGGTACGCACATCCTGTACAAGTAGATACAGGTTATGTATACGGTGTCAGCTGTACATTTGTTCAAGTTGACAAGCATATGAAAAAGGGATCTTTTGACTTTAACTTTGATTCCTCTGTTTTGCACTTTCGACTTGAAAAAAATTTTAAAAGATGAACATAATTTTTTGTATATCTTTTCGTTTTTATGCGGCAACATGTGATATTCTTACTATACACACTTACCTTATGAGTATGTAACTTTGTATTGTACTACATTTTAAACGTTATTACTATTATATTATTATTACAAGTGACAAGTGTAAAAGAGCATATAAGTCATAATGAATGAACTCATAAATGGACTACTCTACAGTATTCCCTTTATTCAGTCAAAGGTACAAGAGAAAAGTTCATAGGCCATGTTCTTATTAGACTTTTGAAGCAAAGGAAGAAGAATGGACAGATAAAAAAGGAGAAAAAACACCCAGAACGCTTACAAGTTAAAATCACATAAATTCAGGTAGAATCAAGTCTCAACGAGAATAATTTTATCGTTTCTTATATATGAGTAATATCTGGTATTTACTCTCATCATTATGGTGTGTTGTGTGTTGCTGATTTGCATATTATTATTACTGAGATGTATTATTGAAACATCTTCTTTTCGCCTTTCGTCAAGTAGACAGGAATTGTTGAAACTATGTTGTTGGATTGCCTACTCATGTACCACTAACCCCAACATAAGTTGTAAGACATTTTGACGATCATCTATTTAGTAAATTTAATATATTATTTGGTTATTTACATCCTTTTTTATATTAATCATTAGAAAGGTAGAAAATGGGGTTAATATTCCGTCAAAGATGGTTTTCTGACAGCTGCCCATAAAAAATAAACGTATACACTATGCACCATATGCATATATTAGTTATCTTGTAATTTATAATTAATTACCTGCGATCCTATTAAAGTCATTAGATTATGATTCTGCACTGATTTCATACATTCAGCAATTAGAGAGGCCGGCATGCTGTAATGTATAATGAAAGTTGTATTATACGATTTAGCACGTACTGCTTAAGACATCGTCAAATTGCTTAGTGCTCATTATTATATTTAGTTACTACATACATGAAGTTACATGAAGTACATGTTTTGGCATTGTTCTCTCATTGTAAAGCACTGGATTCTATTTACATATTTTATATTGTGTAATGCCAATATTCTACATTCAAGCATGTAAAGCATTTTTGTTTTAAAAACATGCGTTTTAAGTACCATGTATGCTTCTATTATACATTATTTAAATTAAGAATTATTTCCTCGAAACAAAAACATGTTTTAGTATTGTGTCAGTTTATTTTATCGTTTCCTTGTTCCGTTGTTCAGGGTATACATAAACGGGTAATATTATTTCATGTCAAAAGCCAGTCCTGGGAGAGTTCAAATAGACCTCAAAAATTATTTTCGTGCTGTGCAAAACAATTTTAAATTTCGTTTGTACATTTTTTCTCTTTCTGGACACTACGAAATCCCTTAAAGTTTAAGGGTTGTCCAAGGGACATACTCAAAGTATGACAAAAGACCTCCTTTCTCCTGACTTTACAGATGCTCCATTTTCATAGATTCTAAATTCCGTTCTATAACAGGGTTCTAAACTTTTTATAAATAATCCGGAGAACCCTCAAGGAATTCGAAGGCAACCTCCAGGTGGAAAGAAAAGTATAATAAGTATTACTTTGTTTTATGAAAGAAAGCTAGACATGTCATTAAAAGAACGAAAATAAATTTTGAGCTTCACCACTCCCCCGTTTAACTCGTCATATGTATGAGTTGCTTGAATACCTGTACAAGAAATATGTTTATTTTTTCGAGTTAGCTGTTATATTAGCGACTCAATGAAAATGAAAAAGTGTGACGAGTTTCAAGAGACAAGTCGTTGAACGAGTCGGTTCCTTACTATTTCTTCCATCAAAAAATTATAAGTGCACTTTGACACTGCACCATGTGCAGTGTTCAAAGTTCAATTATCTGTAATCTGTTTAGTGTGTACGCATTGCGTATACAGTTACTATTCGAATGGAAAAGAGTTCATCTCTGAAAGTTCTGTCACAAGCTTTTATCCCACATCCAATACACATTTTAGAGAACCATTGCATATGTATATTTTTACAAAGTATACACAGATGCGTTGAAGCAATATGTGTGATTGCACCCGGAATAATTTGAGTAAATAGGAATGTAATGATAATCGAATCTTTTAGCTACCTGTAGTTACCTGTGAATACGTTACTGTATTATATTTCCCTTCATTTTCATACATGTCTATTTACTATTTACTTCTACACATCTTCCTGAATAGTCGGTCGGTAAATGCCTACGTGGTAGCGGCTGTCGCAGAAGAATTGAATAGAATTGAATTGAGAATAAGCGTATACTTGCCCTTCCTCCTTACTCTTAAATGTGCCGACCACTCTCGAAAATCTATTATGATTATCATTTAGTGCTCTCTTCCTTTCCATACCGAGTTTCTCTCTGACTTACTGCGTTGAATATTGTATTGTACAATGTCTTATAAAAATGCTCATAAGACCGGTAGACCGAGAAGACGGGAAAATAAAAGGAGGCAAACATTCTGATGTCATATGTAATTTGGAGTGTTAGAGATGAGTAGAGAAAATTGAGAATGCAATGCGGAGCAACGGCCAAGGAGGGGAGGAAAAAAGAAAGTAACAAGCAGAATTTAATGTAGATTCTGAATTAAATGCAAGCATCCTAACATTGAATATAACCTCCAGATATTGTGGATACTGTGAACCTGGACACAATGAACGAGATTCAATGATCCTGTATAGCACAGGATGCTTGGTTGTACTCTGATTTTTGCTTATATCTCGAATCTGCAGTAACTACATTGAGCATATAGGATGGAAAACAAAACATAAGATGCACAAGGTGTAAATGATATAAAGAATTCATTTTCCTTCCTGAGACTGACTGTTCGTGAAGCATGAACAAGTGCATGAATGAAGAATGCAAATGGAGTATATGTATCCTATCATATCATCCCTGCGCCGAGGTTTAGCATATTTACACGATTGTGAATATGTTGCTGGGTCAGAATAACGATACGATTTACGATAGAATAGAATCTTGCATCGTGTTGACTTGCCTTGTGTTTCGTCGCTCTTCTCCGTTTACAATTTATCATAGCATGTGAGTTCAACTAACGACGATTACAACAAGGGAAAATCATATTACTTTGTTCTTTTATGCATTATGCTGTGCTGTGTATATGTATCTATGTGTAATGTGTATCCATGGATGGATTTAAATGAGGAAAAGCTTGCTTGCTCTTCCACTAGCTCTTCTCTCATGTGTGTGCATATATATGTATTATGTATATCCTGCATAACATTGTGAGGGATATGGAGAGAAGAGCTTTGTGATTTTCTCTGTGTGAGCGGAGGAAAATGTTCTCTGACTGTTTTAATGGTAAGTAAATGGTAAATGTTGCAGACAGTTGTATGTGTGTGCCTGTATCGTATTGTATGGAAGTCCTTCTAGTAGCAAGAGTATTAATGTATTAAAGCCTGCGTTTTAGGCTGTAGCACAGGATGCATTTTGTATATCAAAACAAGAGAGAGAGAGAGGGAGAGAGATAGACGAGGAGGGCTCAATGAGAAAGATACACTGATAACGACTAATGATATCTAGAGGCAGGGAGAATTTTTAACAACGTTTTTTAAGGCCTCGGGTCCTCGGGCCCTTTAACCTCACAGTCTCTGGCTCAACCTCATCTTCATCTATGTATATACTCTCAGTTCCTTCAAGTTTACTCATATTACTGCTATGTATTTGCTACATCTTATACCATAGTACTATACAAGTGCATTCACATGCATATCAAATTTATATCTATAGATATATATTATGAACGACGCTGAGTTTGTCTTCCTATCCATCGCATCTCTTCGTATTCGGCTCTTTTTCAAACGTTTTTTTTCTATCTGTCTTTCTCTTCTTTTCTCACTCACTCACTCCTCTTTTTATTCCTTTCGATTTGGACTGTGGAAAAGAATAAGAGTAGTTGTACAAACGTACAGAAAGAAATAGGCAGCTCGTCGATTTTTCTGTGAGGACTCCCCTCCAATTCATTATATGTTGCGTTGTGTGCCTACTTGATATTTTTTCAGTTTTCGACTTGGTAGCCTGTCAGTTGATGAGAATTAAATTCAACTCAAGACTCAAGTCAGTCGGGCTAAACTTTTGGACAGTGGACGTTCCTCTTATGATTATTTTTTGTCCATTGCATACATAACATATACCTGCTTGTGTTTTGTATTTCTCTTTCTCTCCGTCCATTTCTTGTTCTCAATTTCTGTGACTGACGAGGAACTACTTGGAGTTTTTTTACACATGGTGTCTGGACGCATAAAATTTACAAAGTATTGTACTGGGTGGTTCAGAAACGATAACAATTACCGATTATCATCGCCATGTTGTATCAAAACTATTAGCATTGCCATTATACATATTTCAGTTAACCACCTTGGATAATCCATAAGACCAAAAAAAAAACTTCTTACAAAATGTACAAATTGAAAATCAAAATACAAGATATGAAGTTTACTCTTGTACACACACACACACACAAACAACAACAGTAATAATGAGAGTAATCATGATGGTACTATTGGCGATGTAAGGCAGTTTTCAAAGTATGAGGAGAAACGTTAACATGACAAGAACAAGAAGTATCGGTATTTAATGTGTATGGATGATGTCTAATGTTGATATTGTCTTGTATCTTATGGATTATGGATGAACAATTGTAGCAATTAAAACGCCTCTCTACATCAAATTACACTTATGTACTTTTGCTCATCGTCAGTAATCATACAAACATAAAAAATGGCAAGATAGAGAAAGAGAGAGCAAAAACTTTTAGACCAAGTAATTTCTCATTATCTGCTCGACTCTTCCAATTTTCATTATTATTATGTACACACGAATTTTCTACTCTATAATATGCGCATTCTTATACGCATTTTCGTAGTTACTTTGTACATTAGAACAAACTACAAATGAGGAAAGGAACACAGGTTCAAAATATGTACAGACATACGTGTGTAGTACATACTGGTTTATGTTTGTATAAGTATACGAATTCGCACAATTATTTTTTCCATTTAAGACGATCATATTGTAGTTGTTTTTTTTGATAGCTGGGTTCGTGGTTTGCCATTTATGTCCAATATTCAATATGAATACAAAGACAGATACACACATATGCATAATGCATATGTATCTTATTTGCAACTTTTCGGATGGATGGAGATGAGGAGGGGGATTCTGATAGTTGTCTGTGCAATTAAGAATCCGTTGGAAAAACACGATGTTACGATAATCATCAGAGAAGAGAACAAGGAGAAGAAGACGGAGTAGAAAAAACAATAAGCTCTCGAGGAGGATGTAAATGTACAATTTCTGTTCTGTAACCAGATTTTCTAATAACAAACATCACACACAGATTTGCTCACTCACGTTTCATACAAACTACAAATTGAAGCCCTGTGCGACGATGATATGATATGAACTCTAAATACCTACTCCTTGTACAAGATAGATAGAACATGCGTTATTGTATTGTAGTGCATATTGTATTGTGATTAGATCCCGTGTAAAAAATACATATGTTAGGGGCCAACTTCTATTAGTATTAGTGTTAAACTTGAAAACCACCATGTAAAACTTATTGAACTCTATCATCATTACCATCATCTTCCTCGGTTTTCTGTTTTTCTTTTTTGTGTATCCTTTCAACTTTGCAATCGAAATTCGCATTTCCATTTACCCTTCGGGAGAGGAATAGATTTTGTGTTGGTAGTTTGTAGATCTTTGCCTTAAGTGCTCATGTTGTCTCGATTTACTTTGTTTTGTTGTACTTTTTCTCCTTGTTCCAAGTTTCTCTGTCTCGATTCTCGTGAGGAGAAAAAGAGAAAAGAGATTGACTGTGTACACATATTTATACATGTACACATGTATTGTGAGTCAACTGGCAAATAAAGGCAAAAAAACTATCAACTTTGGTTACTCGCAACTTGTTGTCCCATGTCTGAATACTTACTGAGCACAAAATTGTAACGGCAGCTGTACTTTTTTTGAAATTTCAATAAAATAAACGTAGAATTGAACACAAGTAAAATTTTTGTTTAGAGTTAGAATCTTTGGCCAAAATTTTGATTCTTTGGGTCTTCGACCAGAAAAATTTCATCAAAATTGGCGATGTTATCGCATAAAAAGTCATGTGAATTGAATTGGTGTTTTGCAATTCTTTGGAATATTTGACACCCTAAAAACCTGAAACGTCTCAGGTATTTCGTTTGGGAAAATATACTAAATATATAAGGACTGTCATGGAACTAAAGGAACTTTTTATAGTAGATTTTTGTAGTTTCTTTGACCTTAATCGGTCACCTTTGTCGATCAGACCCACAAATGTCAGATACAGAAAGAGAGCATTTTAACTTGTCTTTAACTCAAATATTAAAGTTCGACCTCGCTGAAAGATCTCTAAACCGATTTAAATAAAGCATGTACGGTAGCATTTTAAGACAAAAAATACTCTGAACTTAGCTCCAAACTGTTCAAGAAATCCACAATTGAACGTCAGCCTGTTACAGTACATGTGGAAGCCGTCCACACGAACATCAACAAATAAGACAAACATTGGTCAAATATTGACAGAAACTGGAGACTATGTATATAAGTATACATAGATGTATTTCAAGCTAGAATCTAGTTTTGGAAAGCCAAAGCCCAAGTCAGTTGAGGAGAAGTAAGAAGTCAGAAAAAAGGAGGAAACACAACAGAAGTAAAAGACAAGACAAAGTTACGAGTTTTATTGAACTTTTCCCTCTTATATCAGATAAAAGGAGGACAAAGTTAAAGTCTTGGACGAGGACGACAACGAAAATGATTACAATTGGGCATTAAGAATAGGGAAAAGTCATGTTTCTTCATAAGTATGTATCTATATCATGCCATATGCTTATTATTAACTCTGCAGAAAGGTATTACGTATATTACTTATATAGTGAGGCAAAAAGATTCGTAAAACAAATACATATTATGTATGCATCAACAAAACAAAACAATATAATTTTGACCCGTTCTTGTTCTTATTATCAGCTGCATGTAACTTTTCTTTTCCTTCTCTGTCCGCTTCTATTTGAAGCTTAAGAAAGTGAGGGCATGAGAGTAAAAGCACATCATGTGTTACCTATATATATTTACAGTATTGGGCATAGATAGGATGTTGTAAGCCCGCATATAGATATTGAAGAAGTAATACAAGGAATTTATACCGGTGGATTTTAACTTGAATCTTGCGTTATTGTATTGGCATTGGATGCATCAGCCTCACTGTAACTTTCAGCTCTGTGAGTCAAGGAGTCAAGAAAATACGACGAGTCAAGTCTCGTGATATTTCCAATTCTTGATTCTCCCCCTCAGTCCATTCCCATTTTCATCTCTCTGTCTTTATCTTCAGGTCTTTTACTCTAGTCTGATGAGATGACAATATCTGAGATCTAGGAATTTTACCCATGTACATCTATTTGTTGTTCTCGTTGTTATTGTTATTCCCTCAGTATTTTATAGAGTACACGTGTTATATGGATACATATATATGCATGCAGCTTCAGGATAATGTAGATACTTAAGGAATATCATCCGGATTTTCAAACGAATTGGGACAAGAGAAAAATAAGGAACTATTGGTATAAACAAGTAGAGAGATAGAAAAAACCTTTCCCTATTAGTCTCATTATACTAGTATCTGGATACAGATCACACATTGCTGTAACATTAAAGGAAGTTTATAGCTATACAGCTGAAATACGGGGGAAATATATAGAAAAAAGCTTGTAGGAACATGGAAATCCACTATTTTCATAATTGGGCTGGAATTTAATAGGAATAGCAGAGAGGAAGATCAAAGACATTTTTTTCTCCGTTTGATTCTCCTTCAATTCTCTTTTTCTCCATCGTTTTCTCTCCCTTTCTTTACATTATATATGTGCACATGTGTACGAATTTGAATTTTGAATGCTAATGCAAACCTGGAAACCTGTCTTTTCAAATTATTGACGTGAGATCCTAAAGGACATGTGAATGTGTGCTTGCGTCATATCGTAGGTACTTTTTGATCATCGCTTTAGATGGGTTTTCATCTCTATGAAAAAACGACTCAAAATGGAAAATCGCATGCGCTTTGTTTTTATTGTAATACACATATAGTATCTCTACAAATTCTACAACAAATGTTTGCACGAATAACCACGAATCACAATACTTAACTTTGAAAAATGCTCCAACGTCTTGCCATCATTGGTGTTTTGATTTTCTGGTTGGCAGACAACTCGATAATGATGGCAATGATAATAATATTAGCCTGATTAGTTGAACATTGAAACTGATTCCTGATTTTTAATTTTACAAAATACATTGAATAGTTTTTGAATTATTGCCTTAATGATAATGACTAATAACATGGTGATGGGCGATGTACGCGGATCTCCTTTGGTTTTCCATTCATTCTATGTTTATCTATATCTCTATAGATATCTGTAGTAATTTGTATAGGCGGGGGACTCTTGTAGATTGTGAAGGTATGTGTTTGTGGTAGGTAGGATTTGTATTTGTATTTGTACTCGTATTAGAGTATTTGAGAAGAAGTATTAGTTGGCTTTTGCCTTGCATCATCATTTGTATCAGCCAACTTTGTATTTTTTACTTTTTATCATCCATGGGGATGTCGGCAAATTCCATGCCGACATTGAACAAGTAAAAGGCAATTCAACTGTAGGAAGAGGGAGAGAGAGAGAGAGGACGAGTTAGAGGCAAGAAGAGAGATGGATCGAGTTGGGATAGAACAGCACAGCAGTTTAAAAACTCGAGAGGAAAAGAGTAGAAAAAGAGTGCGTGTTTTGTGTATTCGTAAAAAGAGAGGTTAGGTTATGTGTTGTGTTATCTTACGTTTCGTTTCTCTGTGTGTGAGCTAGTTTGGATGACTGGCTGGCTGGTTCGATGATAGCTCACCAAAACTCAAAACTCAAACTCTTGCTCTCTAAAGTCTACAGATAGTTCGACCTCACGCAGTACGCGTTCGAATAACATTACATATATCAAATCATACGTGTGTGTGATCCACCATTATGTACAAAATACGGCATAACATATTAGAATATACCAAAATATTAAACTAAATCCATTGCTGCATATAGTACATAGTACGAGTATTAAGTATGTATTATCTGTAGTTATGCGTATTAAGAATGCAAGTTCAAGTCCACATATCAACTTTACATTTGTGTTTTTCTTCTTCTACTTCTTCCTCCTCATCTTCTCCTTTTCCCTTTTCATGTAAGTACACATCATATGATGACGTGCATAAATGTTTACGTTTTACAATTTTGTGCTGTAATATATACTGCACTCAAAGGGGCAGCAAAAGGCAGTCAGTTCCTCACGAAACTGAACATTTTGAGTAGCTCCTACCATGTACCTCATACCATTTATACATATTATTGGATATGCATGTATCTTTGTGCATATAATTGAAAGCTTTATTGGTACACAGAAGACGATGTGGTTCTAGTTTGGTTAGGAATTATGGAATTGGAATATGAAATGAAAAAAATATAGACTAAATATTTTGTACTTGTACATTGTACATAATACGCACAAGGACATCGACCATCCGTCCACCTTTGCACTTAAAACTTGCATACGATATTGATGCTCAGTAAAGGACAGAAAAGGAGTAGTGCATAATAAATTTTAGTAATATATTTTTTGATTGTATGATCTAGTCCGTATCGCCGTCGTGTTCGTCTTAATCTTGGTCAGCTTCTTATATATGCATCATAAGCTAAGCAAGTAAAATGTATACGATACATGTATTCGTAGAAACAAGCTGTAAGGTTTTTGTCAGAGAAGAAAAGATTTCTTTTTCTCGGCCTGAACACTGTGCTGTATTTCATATTTTGTATCTGCGTATATAAAAAGACATATGTATGCATCTATACGGCTGGAGCTTGATCCTTGTTGCAACTAATCGTAAATAGGAATGGGGATGAAAAAAGCATAGAATTTCAGTGCATTGTATTGCATGGCATGGAGTACAAGATACTATATGCATGCAACATATATAGAGGGATGAAGTATTGACGTATACGTAGGAATGTAGGTATAGGTAAAAACGTGAGGATGTATATGCATGTATAATGTATAGTGTAGAGGATATATAGACACAATAAAATCATGCGTATGTTTGTATGTATATGTATGTGCTGGGTAATGTGAGCTAACCCTCAAATTTCCTCAGGGTTCAGTTTTGTTCTTTCAGCCTTTCCTTCCCCTCTGCTGTGCTGCTGCTGCTGAATCTACCCTGCCATAGAATTGTGTATGCCATAGTATAGTTTGGTATGGTTTGGGTTGAAGCTACTCTTCGTTTTTCTCTCTTTCATTCTTGCTGTGTCAGTTCTGTTCTGTCAAAGCAAAGCAAGCAAAGACTGAAAGAAAGAGGGTCTTCGAACCAGTAGAAAAACGCTGGAAAATCGACCTTAGGAAGTGCAGTACAACGTGTAGAATGGAAAGGAAAGGAATGGCATAGAGTAGAGTATAGAACCAAGGCATATAGAAAAGCAAACTGGTTTGCGCCGAAGCTAACGTTGAAGCTGAAAAGCATTGCCTTGGCTATAGCTGTAGCCGTCTGTCTCTCTCTGCTTTCAATTTCATACTGTGTAATATTAGTGCAATGTAATGCCATACCATACCATGCAATGCTAGTGTGGTGTAGACTAGATGTGCGTATTCCTATTCCTATTTGGTAGATACATAATATGCGAGTGAGGCTCTGAGTCCACTGTTTCGTTCGTTCGTTCGTTCCTTCTCATGCTTGTCGTTCCCCAAAAGGACGAAAACCACAAGCCCTCAACTTCTCGTTCTCTGGCAGCAGGCTTTCGTTGGTTCTTTGCATCCTTTGATTCAGTGTTCAGTTGCCAAGAGGATTCCCTGTCGGAATGAACGTCGTCCCGTCCGTCACAGTATTTGAAGAAAAGAAAGAACTCACCGACGATTCTTTCTTTGATTCCTAAAGCAAGAAGATCAACTATTACAAAACAAAATAATAATATTAACTTTATACAGCGTACAATTGAGTTAATTGTCGCACGTCGTGAGTTTCGACAAAAAATCTCTTTTTTTTGTCCAGTAGATGTTTTGAACTTAAAAGTTTAAAAGTGACTAAATAAATTTGGTGCAGTTTTGTCAATTATTATAATTGTATTTTAAAATTGACTTTGTCAGTTGTCAACAAAAATTAAACGTATACATGTGCTACAAGGGAGAACATTAGCTTCATTTTTAAAAAATCCACGCCTGTCTTTTTTATACACGTAAAAAATTTATTGGACTGACTTTGTGTGTGTTGTTTGTGGGATTGAAGAAGAGGCTCTGCAACAAATATCAGACCAAGGAAAAGTAAAGAGACGAGATTCACACGAAAAGGAAAGGAGAGAAAAGTCAAACTAAAGCAAACCAAAACCAAGTAGTCTGGTTGAGAGCAACATAAAACGTGAACGTAAATTGTTGTGCTGGCTACTCGACTTGGATATTTTCACACATAAAATCTACTTATAGAAGATTGTCTGTATATGTACTTATTTGTGTACACATTTTCGTGCGGATTGTGGATTTTATGGACGTTAGTCGGCGTCGGTGGATTTTTTCTTAGTTTGGCGATAGTACGTGTGTGAACAAGATGTGTGTTGTTAGTATTTTATATGTACATTCATACAAATATATATATAAATTGTGTGGGTGGGTGTCTGTCGGTAGTCGGTAAATCCTCAAAGTTAGAGAGTTACACAGATCCACGTTCAAATTCACATATATACGCATCCTTGTACTGATAGCGAGGATTGCAAAGAAGATTCTCTCGGAAAGTGTTCAACGAGGACAAAATTTGATTTCTGTGCGTAGCGGAACTTTAACTGACTCAATTTGATGAAAATACAATCTCAATCGTGAATCTTCCCGTTCACCTTCTAACTTCTTCTTGGTCTTTTACACACACACAAGATACACAGCTGGATTTCCCGAAAATAGCTGAAGAACGAGAGAGAGAGAGAGAGAGGGATCCGAAAGACTATTATGGGAAACCACTAGAGGCATTTTATTTATTCACTCAGACAGCATTTCCCTACAACAATTTTGCATTACAATATAACTGTATATATGCAATACACATCAAATAAATCTGTATACATCCCTTTTATAAAAAGTGAACGTACTTTTCTCTGTATGTGCGGCATGTATAAGAAATACTTTATGCATAACGTACCCACCTACCGACAAAATTAAATGTGCTCGATTTACCGAGATTCAACAGAGAGAGAGAGAGAGAGAGACAATTTCCTTTGATTTGATTCGATTTAGAGGAAAATTGCAAGTTTTTTTCAATTTCCAATACCCACACGCGTTTATTAACTCAGCTGAATAGCATTGAATATTGAATTCAATTGGGTGAGATTGAATCGAGAGTAGAATTTTGTTGAATTTTGTGTGTCAACTCGATTTTCTGGTTTTAATAATAAGAGTTTGAAGAACTTCATCATAACTTTCTTGGCTTGCTTTGACTTGACTGCTGGTCAAACAAGGACTCTTTTTTCGTTAATACAAAACAATACACAAGTTGTGCAAAAAAAAGTGTGTAAATTCTATACTGTTTTGTTCTTACTTTCTGTCACACTTTGGGGAACGTGCCGATTACCCTGCCAATAATCGAATGTGTGTGGCCATACAGCTGTGTGCTGCGTACTCTGTATCTCAATACATGTGTGTGTGTGTCTGTGTTTAGAATTACTTACAGTGAAAGGAAATTGAACGAGGTAATTGTCGTAATAGTATAGTAAAAGTTCTTGTGTGTACTGTTATGTGTGTCGGTGTTTCAGGCGACTCAACATAATTCACGCGTCTAATGAAAATGAACAGTGTTCACAATTAGTTGTCGGACATGAGACACATAAGTAACAACTAGACAAAATACGTACGAGTTACTTGCTTCAAGTCGTCGCAAGAAAGGCGAGGAAAGTCTCTATAATATTTCCTGAAAAAAAGGACGAAAAAGTCACATCTTGCTTCAAACATACAGTTGTGTTGTACTGTATAAAAATATACGTGTTTTATCCAAGGGAGTTTAATAGAAAGAGAGAAACTGAGGGGAAAATAACCATTGTACTTTGTCGTGAACGTGACGGTTTTTTTTCTTGAGCACATTCAGTTTGCTCGGTGTATTTGTCAGAGCACATTGGAGTAAATGTGCTGTCCTTCCCCGTTTCCCCGAGAAATCCAAAACTCCGTTCAGACCCGAAGCAGAACTAGAGAAAAAAAGAATAAGAAAGAGGAGAGGGGCAAGTAAAACAATTTTTTTGCTCTTTTTCGTGCCTCCCTTTTCACTTGAATTGGTAAGAAATCGGAATCGGAAGAAAATCGCTATCAAATCTCAAGTGGAATAGAAATATACACACACCGTTGAAAAGAAGTATCCAAGCAGGACGAGGAAGAAAAGAAAACCTGGAAGTTGAAGTTAAAGCTGAAGCCGGGCCTGGAGTTTGACGACGCTGATCAAATCTCTCATTCACCTCGACTCCTTCTTCTCCTACTTCACTTTCGACTTGTAGAAGAATCTCTTGAAGAATCCTGGAGAGATATATTATACTTTGATTCCGGATTTTCCTTCTGTATGTATTTCCTACCCATATTCTTGGATATTTTTGTGACTGTCGACGGACTGAGTTGAGCGGAACTGAACTGAACTCTGCAAGAAGAGGCTGAAAAAATACAGATATTGTGTGTATATTGTAAGAGGTGTAGAGATTATATTGTATAATATTATCTCAAGAGTAAAGTAACAAGTACTGTAGATTCAAGATCTAAGATCCAATCTCTCAACGTGACACCTCTTTCACATCACAGGAATGTCATTTTCATTTCTTTTTCCCGGAAGAAAAAATCTTATTCCTTCAGAAATAACAATAAATATATACCCAAGTTTCAGCAGACTCCTTCAACTTGTTCAACTAGTCAGTCTCAGTTTCAAATTTCCTCATCTGTCTCGGTGAAACTCATCATCAACGTCGTCATTCAAATTACGTGCGCTGCCTCTTATTACGAATACTATACGACTGCAGTTACAAAAGAGGAAACAAATAGTAATACGAGTACAATATACAAAATAAGACAAAACCAAAATTCTTTTTGTACTTTTTTCTACTCTTAAAACTTCAAAATTGGAAAAATTGTTGTGACTTTTTGTTATTATTGAAGCAAGAAAAAAGGTTCAGAGCTACAATTTTGTACTATTATACGAGTGTAAAACCGTTCATTTTCTTGTGTTGTGTCTTTTGTCATCCGCTTCCGTCCTATTCGTATTGTTTGTATGATACATCCAACAAACACTGTCGTCGAATTGAATTTAAATTTGAATTTGATCTGCAGAGTAAAGTACAGTAACAGTTATTTTACCACCATTATATAATCTTCGCTGTTGCTGTTATCTATATTTGTGTTGTCGTTAAAATTCGATGCGGACTTTTGAGCTGACTTGACTTGATTTCGTTTCAGTCTTGGTGGTTATTTGTACGTCATTATATATACACAGTACACTGTCTTATCCTCGTTTTACCTCATCGAAAAAATAGAAAAGTAGAATTTTTGCCATTTTTTCGTCGTGGTCATCGACACTCCACTCCAAGTTTTTTTTGTGCTTGTTGCTAAAAAGCTAGAACCAAACAACAAAATACGAAGTAGCAAGAAAAAGAGAAGAAATAGGATAAGTTTTCCGACCAACCAAAGACAAAACACAAGTAAGCAGAGAGTTCACGTCTTGTCGTGTATACAGTCAACATATACATATGTATGTGTTCGTTCGTACTCACTCACTGGCTTTACTTACTTTGTTACTTTGTCCTTGTCTCATGTCATTTTAGTGCTATTTGGAAGTGCAATTGAAAAAGTTTCGTATTATTTCATTAACCTGTCGTCGTGTACTCAAGACGTTTTCTCAATTCCTCCCCTACCGTACAACGACCAACTCCAAGTACATATATACGACTCCAACATAGCAAGAAAATAACACCAACAAGCAACAACAAAACTTATTTGTTATCTTCTACTTTACGTCAGTTTTTGCCCTCTGTTTTCTGCCCATTCTCAAAATAAATTGCTGTTTAAGTCTCGCTCTTTCCCATTTTTTGCCCTCGTCTCTGGTACATTCTGCAAAGAAAGAAAGAGGAAGAGGAATTATATAGCGCAAAAATACATATGTATGTGGAAAAAAGGGAATAGAGAAGAAAACTAACTTTTTCCATAGTTTTTTACCCTAGTTCGACATTATATATATTACATAGTTTATGATATAGATATTATAAGGCATTGCATTGTTTTGCATGGTATCAGTGTGTGTTGTGTTTATCAAAATATAAATATAAGCAAGAAGAAACAAAGTGTGTTATGGACATATTTGTGAGTTGACTCAATAGAAAAGAAGAAAAATAAGTCGACAGAGTTCCTTTGTTTGTTTCCTGTCTTTATTATTATTTTTGTTTTTTGGTTCGACTCACATTCGGCTGTCGTCCAGCTCTCTACAAATATTTAAAGGAGGCAAAGTGGATGAATTGTAATACTTGTTAATAATAATAATAATATCTGGATACGTTTCCTGGAAGATGGAAAAGTGAAAACTTCTTCGAGTGTACCAAGTTACGTCGAAGCTTTGGCTTGATCTATTTGGACGATGAAGGTTTGTAAACAATTTCCTGTTTTTTTAAATGTTTATTTACTACATTCTTTCAAAATTATATTGGTAACGACATATCATCTTCAGAACGGTTTCATTTTTATAGAGTTAGTTTTACCTTAAATTTAAAAAAAACTATAATGATGAAATGTTGGAAGCACCTGATTTAGCTACTGATTTCTCATTTTACAAATTCGAATTACGTTTTCATGTGTACCTATACCGACTCAGTTACAAAAAGTTGCGTTTGGGAGGTTGAACTTTTAATTGAATTCCGAAAGGAACGTGTTGAATTCTCATAGTGGAAGAGAGTGATAAGGTATCATCCCCATCAACCTTCTCATCAATTCAAATTACACCCTAATAGTAGGATTAACTAACAAATACAGCGCAAAGTGACACGGCTAATTTGTGTACGATTACAAATGAAAGAGTTGCATAAGAGTTGCGTAGCGTGTTGAATGTAGATATAATATTTCTTGTAGCTGTAGTTTGTGCTTTATTGCTCCGTTAGAAAATACAATATAAAATAATACAATACACCATTTTGTGAGATCAAGTATCAACGGAGTTCGGATATGTAATCTGATTCTCGAGTAAATAGAATAGAATGGAACGACAAAGAGTAATAAAGTGTAAAGAATACAAAATGTTACACATACACTATATATGCAGGGTAACAAAATAGAATACAATGCAGCATCTCACACACTCGTGCGAAAGCTCGCGTAATACATGTTGATAATATAATGCTTTGATATAATTCTAAAGAGGAGATGGTTGACGCTTAATGTTAAATAAATGAAATAATGAGATTCACCCTGTGACTTTGACTTTGCTAATTATAACTGCATGTAAAGTTCTCGTTGGATTTACAACGTAATGTTTATGGTGGCTAGCTGGTAGCTCTGTTATACTATTACAATTTAATACTATGTAAATTTTCAGTGCAGGCGTCGGTAATTTTACTGTGTGAATAGTGAATAATCAGAGAATAATAGAGAATCTCCAGTCGTATTTCGTATGCTCACACACACACACACTTTTGTATAGGACAAAAGGAGCCATTTATGTGAAGCCAAGTTCAACTTGATCCACATGCAGCACGCACCAAAACATCCATTTGGGACTGTTCGTAGCAACAATAATAATAATAATATATGTAGGATGCAACGTACTGCATTGTCTTTTGTCTTGCTGTATATTTTTTCTGTGTCTGCCGGTGTCTGTGTGGCATTCGTGTTGTGTTGTGTCTGTGTCAGGAAGAGGAGCATAAATAAGAAGAAAGTCAAAAGACAAAAGTTAGGTAGAAAAATATGTCATTGTACTATGAATACTTTATGACTTCACTTAGAATGTTGTTCAGTTCAACATTTAAGTGAAGGCTTTGTCATAAAGGGGCCAAATTCACAAGTATTCTGTCCAATTTCCCGTTTAGGGGAAGTATAATAGAAAATATGTAGTCGAAAATATCATTTTTACTTTATATTTATTCTACATACATATATGTGTGTATAGTGTACTGTTTTACAGAATTTGGGATGGTCGCAAGTCACAAGACGAGATAATTTGGACTTGATACTTGATATGCATATTCGAGTTTGTATTTGAATTTATATTCGTATTCATGACGGTGATTTTGGCCCCTCGTCATGAAAGGGCAAGTTGGAAAAAGACATTGAGTGCATAAGAATAACCCATAAGGGTAGCCCTAACTATTGTATAATATCTCTTGTACTTGTTCTTCTGCCGCTGTACAACACGCTATGCACAATGCTTTGCCAAAAGTCAAAAGCTCAATGAGAATCCAGACCCACATGTTCATGCTCAATGGATATATCTATGCAGGAAAAATTAGACATTCAAAGTGTACAAATTTTATGCTCCTTTATATGTACACACATACACAAAGTAACTTTTAATATCCTCTTTCTCTCTCCTCTTTTTGCTCCCGAATTGAGCGTATGACATAATTTGGTCTGGAGTAAAATTATATTGGAATGAAGTTTGTGCATGTTGAGCGAATATGGGCAAAATTTGCACATAATGTACTGTATATAAGTATAGACATGAATATTCTGCATAATGTACAGTTAAAATGTATTTTGTACACACTAAAGTTTTTGCTATGGCTCTCCAAGACTTTTGTTTTTAAACAGTTGTGGAAAAGGTAGTTGAGTTGACTTGGCTCGACTTTACTCCTCTTGACTTGAGTAAGTAAAGTAGCGTATGATATCTTTTTCCACGACGTGAAATGGGCTTGTGCTTTGTTCCCTCTTGAGAAGAAAGACGGAAAGAGCGAAAGAAAGGCACGGCTACTTTTTGCCTTTGTTAAATCTGATACTAGTTAAATTAAGTATTCGTGAATGCAAACATCATACACGTAGACAGTAGACGCAGAGAGACTTTGAAACTCACGAATATATATCATAGTATGATGTACATGTAGGTATACATGCATACACACACATTGCATAGAAGAAAGGAGAAGGACAGACTGAGAAAAATACATGTATACGGATGCAAAGTTAAGAGTAGAGAGAAAGAAAGGAATAAGGATAGACTTTGTTAATGCCTTCGAGACTTTTTTCTCCGCTTCTTCGTTTCTCTTCTTCTCCCCCCGTCTGACTGATACTAGATAGAAGGTAATATTAAAGATGTGACGGTTGTATGCCTAGTCGTTATAGCAGCCATTGTTGTATACCTGTAGGCGAAAAACTGTTTTATTTGTTGCAAGGAGCAAAAGAAGAGGAACGTCAGTACATCACGTTTATAATAATATCCAGACAGTCAGAAATATGTGTGTATAATAAACATTAAAAAGTATTTCCATATGGAAAACATAGAGAAGCGAGAGAAGACAGTACCGAAAGTCAAGCAGGAGCGATGGAGAGACAGAAGATGACTCGAAAAAACTTGAGGGAGTGGAGTCTTGTCCTTGTTGTCCCTTCATATATATTTTTTTCTTTACTGAAATTATATTGTGAAAATTGTCCTTTTTTTCATATCAAAAACCTTGCCGTTTGTCTCTCTCTCTCTCCCTTTTGGTTTACTCTTTCTCTTTGTGTAATATTGCTTGAACTGAACTGAACTCTGAAAATGCACCATGTATGTAATGTTATATACTCTGAATTCGAATCATGGCTTTACTGCTCAAATATTGCAACAACTTACAAGAAATGGATAAAAACTTCACTTCACGGAGCAACTTGTAAGATGTATAAAGACAGAAACAAGAAGGGAGACCTTTGACGGAAGATGAATTTTTCTCTCTCCCTCTCGTCTCTCTCTTCTTCTTACATGCTCAGTGTTTATGCTCATATGTTAGTTGTTGATTTAGCTCCTTTTTTGCTGTGTTGGCTTCTTTCTTGTTCACTCGCTCACTTTGCTTGGATCGTGCCGTACAATCTTGTTTCAATTTCCCATATGTATCAAAATGCCTTATAACTCCACTTTGTAACAGTACGCATATAGTACGCAGGTAGCAAAGTTTAAAGAGAGAGTGGGGGGTATGAATTTTGAATTTGATGACATGAAGAAAAAAATTCTCGTCTTGTTTCATAATAAAGTCTGCCTTGTCTTATGTGTACAGTTTGTACTCGTATATTCGAATATATATGTATATACAATATACATAGACAGAAGCAGGCAAACAAAAAAATGTAAATTGACAGGGAAATTATATGACGATTATGATGATGACGTAGAAAAAGAGAGTTTCCTATTTGTAAAACGGTCGAGAATTCATTTTCCAGACAAATTTTTTTGTATTTCTCATCTCATATTCATGCGTGCATTCAAAGTTGTACAAACTGCTTGAATTTTGAAGAAGCTCCGTCGTCTTCTTCATAATCATCTTCTTCTTGTTCATGAGAGAGTGGAGGCAAATTAAATCTAAAATCTCCCTTGATTATTTGGACAGAGTATCTGGGAAAATTTTGCTCATTTTCCAGCTCTCCATTAGCATTTCCAGCAACTAGACTTGGAGTTGGAGAGAAGAGGAAGGAGGGAGAGAGGTGAAGAGTGGAAAGGAGTGAAAGTGTAAGTAGTTTTTAAGAGGATCTCTTAAAGGTGATGAATCTGTCTGTCGGAAGAGAACGAGAGAACTTCTTCACTACCCTTTAAGAGTCTAATTTAAATACGTTGAAATCGCATAAAAAGTTCACATGACACGCCGTTCTATCCGTCTTCTTCTCTGTGCCTTAGTTTTCTATCTCATCCCGACTTCCGACAAGTTATTCTCACTTCCTTTCAGTCAGTCAGGCAGTTAGATGGTAAGTTGGTTGGTTTTGGGATAGTTTGATTTTGTTCACTGTGGTTCGAAATCAAAACTTAAACGACTGATATTCATAAAATTTGTCGAGACGCCAAAAATGACATTCATTTTTAATTTCAACTTAAATTGGTGACTTTTTACACGATAAAAAATTGAAAGTACGTATTGTGTGCATCCCTTTTGCGTATGCTCATTTATGTACACATGTAGACCTTACAGTCTCCTCAGCTAATTCCTAATAGCATTCCGTTTTCATTTTATTCGAATCGCACACGTTCCATTGAACACGAAAATTCGCTTCGGTCATTGTTTGTCTGTCTTTACGGTTGACGTTCCAACTCGCGCATTTTATCTATGCGTTTCTATTTGGTATTTGACTTGGGGGCACCAGCTTTTGTATTATACGCATGTTAGATTTTGTCCGTCCCAAATCCATCTTCCATTACTTCTTTATAGACCTTTGATGACGAAATCAGTCACAAGTTTGGATTTTTTTATATTGCCCATTTATGCATACGTATGGGACGTATATTTGATTGCTATTTTATTTTCCCCTCTTTAAAATTTACCCTCAAACTCTTGAAAAATCTTGAAAAAAGCAGGCACATATACACGCCCAGTTCCACTTGTCAATTTGATTCTAATTTCCGGGAGTTGAGAGCCGAGACCTCCTCAAATTTATAGTGACATATCACATATAATCATATGTATCTGATTATAAAATGCTGAAACTGTACCATTTTTCGCTTTCCTCCATCACCCCGAGTAGCTCCAGGTCTACTTGAAAGTGTGCCTACTGAAAATGTGAAAATTAAAGTTGTGACTTGTTGAAATAGAAAACGGAATCAAGAGAACCTACCAAACTCACGAATGGAGGAAAGAAGAGGAGCTATATAGTGGAGAGTAGAAAAAAAATGAGTTTTCCTTTCCCCACTGTGATGCCAGCTTAAATAAATATATTAGGATTTTGAAGGAGTACTTACCACGTTTCCGCCGCTGGTACAATTTTATAGCTTTATGGGCAAAGATTGTGGAGAGGCAGAGCGAGAATTCAGTTGTTCCCATTACGATAGGACATACAGTATACAGTTATATAATGTTATGGCATAGCTTGAATTGTGAGTGGTGAAAACGAAGAAAATGCTTTGCGCGCGAGAAACCCTTTTCTCCTCATGCCTGTCGTCATTTCATTTCATCGCATTGGTCGACAGACAAACTCCGGTAGTTATTCCAGCTTTGCAGATACACGTATAAAGTATAAACATACAAGTACAACTGCTTCATATATGTAAAGGCACTGAACAGAGAATAGAATACAGTTGATTCTGCAAAAGGAAATGCACACATACTCCATAAACACTCTCCATCTCCATAATAGAGTCGTAGAAAACGTGAACTGGAAACATTTGTATACATGGAAATGGAACTGATTGCCCGATGCTGCGGTGGATGGATCCACTTTCATATGCATACATACATACGTACAGTGGTATCATTCTACTGAATTTGCAGCCAGCTAAACAACCTCCATCATACTGTATGTTTGTTGTGCTACAATTTTTTTCATCTTTTTTCTTTGACATGCTCGGGGTTTTCGGTGTTCGGTTTTCGTCAAATTCAATACGTACATAGTATATAGTATGTACACACGCACACACAAACAAGTAGAAAAACTCTGATGGTATCCTCAGACACCATGAAAAGATACAGGAACAGCGGGCTAGAGAGGCTCTCTCTCTCTCTCTCTCTCTCTCGCTCTCTCCATGAAAAGAATGTGAACTTATGCCGGGTTTTTTGGTTGAGACTTCCATTTCCGATCTAACTGATTCCGATTACAGTTCCAACTCCAGTTCCAGTTGTGTATATATTCTATTATGTTGCTACTATTTATACATGTGTACATTGAACTTTTGGTATATAATCTTTCGTTTTCCCTCTATTATGCTTAAATGTCTCCTCAATCTGTAGGTCTTGAATAGACTACACAACGTACATGCGTGTGTGTATACAACATGTGACTTTGTCTGTATATTTTATCTTTCCATCTATTGGTACATCTAATCCCATACTTATTTCCTTGAGGATTGACTTTTTTTTCCTATATGCCGCACACACAACAACAGACTCTATATAAAGAGAGGGACAAAAAACCGAATTCATCCCAAACAAGGAAGCTAAAGCATGGGATACTGATATAAAATAGGAAGTATGCATATCCTTCCATTGAAGAGAAAGGAAAAAAATAAATAAAAGAAAAAACCTTCCTAACTAGAACGAAAACTATACAATGTAACTCTGACTGGTTTTTAGTCTATCTTGTGAGTTCTCGTTTTGCAACGTCATCTCATATGTGCTTTGCCAGTGAATTCTGGATTGTGGATGATGTGTTTTGCAATATATGTTGTAGAAATACATATAATGTATATCTATACAATATATTATTGTTATTATAGTATAAGTAATACTAATACCAGTAATAATAATAAAGACATATTCAAGTCGAAGTTCGGATTTCTTGAGGATGATTGTGACTTTGGATTTTCATATCCGTATAATAAAGAATAAATTTTTCCTCTGCATCTGTCTTCGTTTTTTTTCTTCTGTATTCCAAGAAATCACGGCTGCAATTCTATACGAAAAACTGACACTGGAGGATTCAAGTATACATATATACATACATACTCAGATACAAGAATTTAGTCTACGTAGAGCGTGGATAAAAGTGAAGGTAGGCATATTGAATGTTGAATATTATTGAGCATATGGATTCACATCGTACTTTATTGCGTATTTTGTAAGGGGAAATATGTCGATTGTAGTACCATATACATATGATTATATGGTGTTGTATTGTGCATATTTTTTTGAAGGAAAGCAGTTTTGACGTACCAAAATAGGGAGCATGTGGATTCGGATTTGGATCTATTTTTTGGGGTACAAAATGCATACATGGATATGCATGTACACAAATTCCCTACATGTGTCGGAATATGTGTGGGAAAAGTATATATTTTGATGATGTAGGAAAGAGTTATGTGGTGTGGTGTAGCGGGTTGCAAGCAATAGCAATCCACATTATGATTATAGTAAAGGCATACTCATTGATAATTCATGAAGGGAATGCATACCAAACGGTCTCAGGCTACCTTCACATCCCATTTTCAATCCAAAATTCAGAAAGAGAGAGAGGAAAAAATCCAACTGCCAACTACAACTACATCCTTTCCCATTCAAACAGCACATGCAGTATATACAGAATACAGGCAGGCAGGCAGACAAACAGAACACACCGAAGCCAAAGTGATGCCAAAGCACATTCAGCCAACCAAACCAAACCAACCACACACAGCCAAATTCTACATTTTACATGTAGATTTTTCGTATGCATGAAGAGACTGAGAAAAGAAAATAATAATGTATGCTCCTACTCTCTCTCTCTCCTTTTCCTTTCTCCAACAATATTTTTCTCCTCCTCCTCCTCCCCCTTCTTCTTCGTCTTGTTCTTCGTTTTTCTTCATACTCCAGTTTCAGCTCCTTGGTTCGTTCTGGTTCCAACTCTGCTTCTATAGCGAAAAAAGCAAGAAATTTTATGCATGAACTTCACTTTTTCTCAGTTCTTCATTCTTTATCGTGTTTATGTACATAAGTCGACTTTCCTCTCTCCCCTTTGCTTGTAATATTTCCTTTATTTCCCATACCACGTTCTTCTTTCAAAGTTGAATGTTGAACGAACATGTAGGCCAGAGCTATGGATATAGCTATCGCTCTAGCTATGCCCATTCAGTGTTTACAGAAATATATGTAGAAAAGAGACGGGCAGGAAGTAGAGGACGATCGAGTTGAGCTTCGCTCCTTTCTTTGTATATTATATACTTATAGATTTTTTTTCTCCTTTTTTAGGATATAATATACATAATGTTTGCAAAGGGGAAAAGGCCATGAACGACGACACGGCGAAGGAAAATGTTAGAAGGAGAAAGCCAGAGAGAGAGAGAGAGAGAGAGAGAGAGAGAGAGGGAAAAGCTTGTCATGTCACAGAATTTTTAGTTTAATATTTGGGCAGGGAATCCAATTCAATCCAATCCAATCTGAATCCACATTGAGAACAAACTACTATACCTATACGTACAAAATACGTCATTGTACTTTATATTGTGATTCATGTCAATGAGAAGAATATTTAATATGAAAAATACAAGGTTTTTCTTTACTTTTTAGTGTATGATTTTGTTTGGTTTAGTTTAGAGGATTTTTATCGAAGGCAAGCACACAGGTCGACATCGTTTTTCGGGAACTGCATACATTAGATTATTATGTATGTATTGCGTTTTTTTCGGGTTTGCCCTGGTAAGTATATCGTGCGTCGTACATAACTGTCGCAATATTTACCTTCTTTCCTTCTCGGTTCAGAGCCTCTTCTCATTTTTGAACTCGGGACGGGAGAATACACAAGAGGCAAACATAAGGCCGTAACATGTTTAAGTTTCAAAAATAATCTGGAGAAGCGTTCATTTGCGTCGTGCGTATAACAGAGAAGTAGGAGAATATGATATGCATAAGAAATTTAGCAACGAATTTTGAATTTGTCGGTATGAGAGAAAGTGGAACAGTGGGAGCAAAAAAAAGGAGCAACACAAGATCAACATTCGCATTTTGTGCGGCCTTTGAATGCTGTATGTTCGAAGTGGGATATTATTAAATTGCCTTTCTCTTCTTTCTCTTGTTCAAATATTAAATTGTACTTTATACGTGATTGTATGGTGTATCGTGGAATATTTGTTCTAAAGGAAGCCAAAAAAACAATATGTAGGGTCCATTTGAATTTTGCATACACAGTAAATTGAAAAGGGTTGTGAAATCACAACTATTACACACATAAAGGTTGCACGAAAAAGAACATGCGACGTAAATGCTCGTTTGGATTGGATTGGATCGGTTTGGTTTGGTTAGGTTCGGTTCGGTTGGTGAATACAGATAAAGAAAAGAGTAGAATTCTTGAATTCTTAAATGGAGTTTCATCCATGTTCTCCAAGATTTGCAAGGATAGAGGTGGTTTTCCTATATGGTCTGGATAACTGGAACATTTTCTCTCTCTTTGAATCTTGGCGAGGTTCCACAGGTTTGTGCTAGTTGCCCATATGTGTATATTGTATATATTCCTATATTTCTACGTGTGTGTGCATGGAGCATATATATGGAGATTTTCAAGATTATCTTTATGAAGAGAATTCTTTTGCTCTCTTTCTCTTTCCCACTCTCTCACCCAAACACATCACCACAAAAACACACTTACTTTCCTCCTCCACTCTCACTCGCTTGCTTCAATCTAGCATGTCTTGCTCGTGATCTCATCGTCAGTCGGTTCTGGAATCTGAATGTACTATGCGCGTCTCGGCGGTCTTATTCAGTCTCTGGAACGTTTTAAATTTTGAGTGACAGACGTTTAGAATCATATGGATATTTGCACGCTTCAAGGCTTCAAAGACCCGACTAGACAATCTTCATGAACACGTTGCCTACACAATATCTCTATGGATGATGGGGTTGCATATTATTACTATACAAACTCTGCTACACAAGAGTTTGGAGGAGAGAAATTGAGTGAAGATTTGACACTCAACTAAAAAGCTCAATCTCAAAATCTCTACTGTTCTTTCCACAGCTCTTGAGTCTTTCACTCTTTCAGCAGCTTTGATCGTCTCCCTCCTTTATTCAATACCATCATATCTTATGTATGTATGTATGTATGTGCATGTGTTCTATTACACGCTGAAAATGTATTTTGTATCATATTTCTGTTATGAATATTTCTAACCTCAATTTACTTTGTGAATTGGATTTTCGATGGAAATTCTATCTGTCAGCCTATTATTTGGACTTGTAGGTATTTCGATTGCATTGTTTTACACCGACGATGCAGATTTTTTGTGACTCTAATTAAAGTCAGAACAAGAATATAAACATCAAGTCATGCACAAGCTACATACGTTTGTTACTTGTTATTGTTGTTGTTCTTGTGAAACAAGTTTAAATTGTTTGGCTTCATAATAGCTTCAAGCCATTATGAAGACTCTCGTATAGTTTTTATCCATTTACTCGTTTAATTAGTTAAGTTTGAGCTGGAAACAGCAGCTTAATATATCTACATGCATGTATGTAGTGTGTACAAGAACGGATGCTCATTTGGCAAAGCCGTAGGACCTATTTTAAATGTAGGCATGTGGGTAAATGTAAACTGTAACGTATACAAGTCGTATGACTCTAGTTTAATGCGAGCATCTTTTTTGTACAATCAATATTGTACCAATATCAGTCAGTACATTATATGCATAACGGAGTGGACAAGTGAGTGAATTAATTTTGTACGTACAGGCAATTAGCTCACAAATCCTAGGTTGAAATTGTACATCTATATGAGGTACGTGTTTGTGTGTGGTATAGTAATTTGTAAAAAAACGTTTATACTTATTTTGTACATGTTTGTATACTTGAATCGATGGAGGCTCATGAAAATTTGCAACAGCCTCAACCACACAGATATTAGAAATGGTTGAGTGGTCGGTCCGTCCGTCTGGTTTATCCTCTTTATATATCCTCTTCTTCTTATTCTTCTTAGGGCACACTGAAAGAGTCAGCGAGCGAGTAAATTAGTGGACAATTCACGTGGAATTGGACGACTATACGGGAATGGTGCATGGAAATACGTATGTATGTATGCGGAACTGTATAGTGCATGAGATTAAATGATTTTGCTGGTAATGAAGAGACCGTTCGTCTATTGCCCATCCTGTCAGTCTACGTCTAAGTCTATACGGTCGAATTTCCATAAGAATTAAATTAAATTGCAATCTGCTCGCACAAACGTGCATACATATATACACGTACACATACAATGTACATATTCAAAAAGACGATAGAGAATAGCGCAGGGAGACAAGGGGAGCAAAATATACGAAATGATTCGGCTTCGAAATTAGGATTAAACTCCTCACGCTGGTGCCACAAGAGAAGAGAATCAGAAGCACTTACACAAGTTGAGAGAATGTTGACTATGCTCACAAGATAAATGATCCGTATCCTCCAGCTCCAAAATGAACTGAAACTGTACAATAATTTATTTCATCATACATGCCTGTATTTGTGTATGTAGGTACACTCGTTTAATCGTTTTTTCCCGTCTGTGTTTTTTATAATGTATATTCGCTTGTGTATATTTATGTTTACTCCTTTTTCAATATAACAGCATGACGACGATGATGATGATGATGCTGGTGATGCGATCATCCACTTGGAATTTGATTTGCAAATTGTTTTTTCCACGGCCAAAAGCTGCGGGTATAGTTTCATCTTTATGACTTTTTAATTCCTCCACCTGTCCATCATTTTTGTCATCAAGAATGGAAGATGAGAAGGGAGGAAAGAACAATTAGGAAAAAATGTGTACATTCTCTTTTTTCCTTTATAGTTAGCCCAGTGTAGAAATAAGAAACGCAAAGAGTGTTCATATCATATCATATTACAGATGAATAGATTAGATCAGATGGGCGCAAACTCTACAACACACAATCTATATACAGTTACTTTTCATTTACATATTTAGGAGTAGAATTTTGACTCTTAAGTTTAGGATCTGAATCTATAGGAATATTGTATTAAAGTATCCCCAATAAAAGAATACTCGCAGTAAATGAAATTATGAAAGTTTATGCATTGGGCATGTATGCATAATACAGTTTTGCATGGGAACAACTATTCTAATATTTTGTCTCCTATACGAAAGGTCATATTCATAGTAATCGACTCTCTTTCCCATTCCTTATTCGACGGAGCGTAATAAAAAAATTGCAGAGTAAACCTATAAACTCAAGTCGAAGTCAAGATGGAGTGCGTTTCCTTTTGTATAGGTAATATTAGATTTATTAGTCATGGTCATGAATGTTTTCTTTCTTAGTCTTTTCGTACTTGCACACGTATTTAAGAATTGTATTATATTTTCTGTCACTGTTATTATTATTAGTAACATTCTACATTCTACGGAAGAGGGATAGGAATGAGTAGCGAGAAACACGAAAAGTTGATGGTACGGAGATGGACGGGAGCAGACGGGATATATGTATGTAATTGTACCAGGGGAACTGTATGCACATCGTACACAAGGGATATAATAAGTATAATGTAATAAGTATGGATTGTAAGCTGCGACGTAAACTGAGAGAGTGGGAATAAAAAATGCAATGGAATTGAAACTGGAACGAATTCGAAATTCCAGAATAGAGATAACTGAGCTATATAAAGGCAAAACGAGGAGGTTATCTTATCGTGTCGTCTTACTACAGTTACACTTTTCCTAGTCCGATGCCTTCCTTCGTTGGTTGGTTGGTTCGTTCGTTCTTTCTTTCCTTCGTGTCCTCGTAGCTCGTTACAAAATGTGAATTCCTAGTTTCCTAGACTCGCTCATGTACATGGATGCAGGTCTTTAGTTTTAGTTGAGCTCAAGAATTTTGTGAGACAAAAACTGGGTTCCAGAAACTGGAGAGGAAGTTAAGCGACAGAATAGAACATAGGAAAGTGGAATAGAATGACGCATCCGTTCTCACATAATGCACAGTACAATAAAATACACAATGTAGAATATATAGATGAAGACGGCTGTACCATATGATGTAGCTGAAAGAAAGAAAGAAGATACAGGCAGAATCGAAGTCATCTCTCGTCCTCTCTTGTTTTAATTTGATTAAGAACAACACAAGACAGACAGACGCGGACGAGACTTCGAATTCGACTTTGACTTTGTCTTCGACTTTTTCTTTGTATGCTCCAGTCTCCCACGTATACTTCACATATAGTGGAAAGATAGAGAATTGTATCTATGCAGTTTATATGATTTAATGTCTGTATGAGTGAATGCTTTCATGACAGCGAATACTAGTATATTACTATACGGATACAACAATGTAAAACGCTATGTGTTATCCATAGTTATATATATACAGCACTAGCAATCGCTGACTTGCTACATTTATTCATATATGTACATATGTATGCACGTAGACTAGTGCATATTTTGTTCATGGTACAGAAACAGAGCTTGCATTAAAATATGTGTACGCATTAGTCTCTCAATTCTTTGCTGTGTTCGCCGCCACCCTTTCTTTTACCGACTTATCTTGGACTTTCCTCGAGAGTTCCGAGTTTCCGAGTAGCTAACGGAGAAGATGCAGAGAAGATCCGTCTGTGTGTTTGCCTCTTTCCCTGGTTTACTTGTCTCTTCTTTTCATATATACCTTAATGCTCTAGTTACACATAGAAACGTTCTCCATCTGTCTCTGTCCATGAAATTATTACTGCGGCTTTGTTGTTGTTGTGGCTGCTGCTGCTGCTACTCTTACTGTTTAAGTTTGTTCTTGCCCTGCATAATTTTTCCAGACCGAAAACTGAATCTCAGACGCGGATTTTCCCAGCCTGTTCCTCTTGTACCTATAAATGCTACAAAGTTTATACCATATATAAAAACTGGGCTAGGAGTGGAAGAATTACAAGAACAACAGCCGCATAATGTATCTCATTTCTCATCTTTGCTGACACTACATGGTACTGAACGAAACCAAACGAACCAAGGCAGTGAGGAGTAGAACTTGGAAAAATGAGAAAATGAAAACTTTATCATTGATTTCCGGTTCTTCATTTTGTCCGGGCACAGAGACAGAAAAGGAACACGAGAGAGTCACTGTGGCATTATATTATAATGTAATGTAGAAACAAAGGAGTTGAGGTTCTTGGAGATAGTTAGTCGACTTATTTTTTCTTTATTTTTCATGCGTATCGTATGTATATACTCTACTCCTTGCGTGAGTAGATATTATTATTATATTAAATTCAAAAATCATCATATTGCTGTGATTTTTGCTGCCTTGAAGTACTCTTAAAAAGAGAAGATATGCGGAATGCATATAAGCCAGCTTCGCTCCCTAAAATGATAAGAGAAGCGAAGAGTGTAAAAAAAGATGGGAAGAATCTAACTTGTATAGTATAGAAAGTTTTTGCTCTCGAGAGTCGACTGTCATGAAAATGAAAATGAAGAAAAGAAAAAAAAACCGGATGAAAACCAAAGTGAGGCGAGGCTTATGCACCGTGTGTACGGCATACATAGAGTTTCCCCTAAGGAACTTAAACTAACTCTCCAGCTGAAATAATAACAATAACAATAATGCTCCCAGAGGAAGTTCATGTCTATAGTGTGATACTGAAACGCAAGTCAAACCAAAACCAAGTGTGTTCGGGTCCTCATTTTTCCTGTGGAACTTACAAATGTATATAAATATGTGCACGCGTGTATTTCATACTTATTATGTATGTATATCAATGTATAGATACATGAAAGTATATGACTGACTGGTTGACTCATTTTGACTCTCTACTCAAGTCCTGTACTTGTACTTTGTATTTGCATGTATATTTTCATGTAGAAAAGTGTACTTTGTACCTTGAGCTCATGTGTCTGTCTCTGTGTAAGTTGTAACGAGTGAAGACTAACGAGAAGCGTATAACGAGCTATCTACGCTTTCCGTGATTTTTCTAGACAAATCATGAGCTGTTGAACTGCAAGAAAAGTCGTCTGTGAATGGATACATCTCATTCGTATTTTGTTATTCCTATATGTACTGTATATATGGTTTGCTATTGCGTGTCTATGAGAATCAGAGTCAGCATGTCTGAAATTCAACTTCATGTCTGATTTCTGATTACTTTGTGAATAACTCCGTGTGTATTTATTACTTTGTATTATGCTTATTTGTAAAGTTTTAGTAGTTCCAAATCTAAATTTTGATTCTACATTATACATTATACATGCATGCAGTCAACTTTTGACTTTAGTTATTGTTATTGTAGTTTCCAAGCGGAAAAGGGTATTATGACTAAAAATTATGATAATATAATCACTTTAGAGGTTCCAGGAGATTCTCTCACTTCCAATTTACATTTCCAGACGATGGGTTGCTGGCAAAGTGAGTGTATTATTGGGGAGTATCTATTCATAAAAAACACACCGTGTTTTCCGTGAATTTTTAACTACGATACTCTCGTGGCTAGAATCTCTTGCATAGTTTATGCTCTGTTATTAGTTTTTGGAATATAACAGGAGTTGGATAAAAACTAGGTATCTATGACCTATACTGGTTTTAATATAGGTACGTAAGAAAATACAATTATTATATTGAAATCTTACTGTGGAAAAGGTGATTTAAGTAAAGAAGAACTGAGATAAAGTTGAAGTTGATGGGAGTAAACATAATAATAAAGCTATAGTGGTTTCAAATAACACAGTCATAATATTCAAATATTTTTCATACGGGCCAGCATTTAATTTTCCAGCACAATGAGGTAGAGCAAACGACGAGGAAATTGTGTTTATATTTGAGTATGTAAGCAAGCTGCAAGGGAAATTCATGTCTATAAAATCTTCGCCTTTATCTTTCTTTGGAGTTTGAGATGCCTCTGTAGGTTTTCATTCCGAAGTCAATTTTCGTCTCCCTCCGTCTGTCTTTGCCTTTGTCTTTGTGTAATGATTGTCAGCGCTGAAAGATTAAGTTAAGCCAAACAATGTCGTTAGGTCTTTTCTCACCCATAATTTGTGACTCAAGTAGCCGAGGCTCATTTGATTATCGGGAAGTGACTGAACAGAAAGAGATAGAGAGAGAGAGACAGAAAAGTAAAGGACAGAAGAGAACTTCTCGAATCTCCCGAATAATGAAGTTGGGTAACTCTTTAGAATTCGGTCTGACTTAGTTAGTTCCTCGTGTTCGTGTTACCTTATCTCGCAACCTTCTTCATCTTCTACTTATATGTGTACTTCTCCTCCTCTTTCGTGGGTCTTACGAGGTCCATCTGTTGGTGGTGGTGGTTTTAAGGGAGGGATTATTTTCCTTTGCCTTTACGTTTATGAAGGCTCGTTTTATATTTTATGGCTTTAAATTACTATTTGTTTTCCTGGGTTTTCCTCAGTTTAAAACGCTAAAATCTCGACTTGAGTCAAAGTCATCCCTTTCTTCCTTTTGCACTCATATATACATACACATACAAACATGGCTTGAGCCCTTCCTCATTTCTTCGTTCTTGTCTTCAAACAGCCCCACAAAGCAAGTCAAGACAGCTATAGGACGACAAAGACCAACACCAGCGAGACCTTTGAAAAATAACTTGAAAAATTTGTGCTTATCGACAACCAAGTGTGGTTTTATTGCAGTTCAGTGTCAGAGGTCAAAATACTTATGGCTGACGTAATCCAATGAACGAAAGAAGTATATAGATTTTTTAAAATATATCGTTCTTCTTTAAAAACAAATAATATACCTCCGTTATTTAGAGTGGTCTGGTTAAAAACTATGTATGTATTCTACATGAGGTATTATTATTACTGTCATGATAATATATTTGGTAAATGGCCCATATACGCACATACATTATGCGTATGTACCTATAATGTATATTGTTGCAACTCTCTAACTCCAGGAGCAGATGCATTATGAAATCGTGAGGCTTTCTATAATACCATAATAATAATAATGGTAATTTACGACATATTTTGTGCAGTTTTCTGTTCCCTTTCTTCGTTCTTTACATTTTACACACTGAAAAAATCTGCCTGCCTCTAAAAGATCATCACGGTGCACAAGGAGCTTGAGGAGGCTTGTAATTCAACACCAAAAATTAGTACTCTGACGCTCGAATTCCAAGCCGAGCTACATACATATTCACTATTTTTTCCATACTCTTTTGCCTTCAGATCCTCGTCATCGTGTGCAGTTGCAGGTTTGTTGTACGTAACTATGTATGCATATACTGCTGTGGTACTTTTCGTTTTTCTCCACCCAAAGAAAATAATAGTGGAGCACGTACTAAAAGTTTTAGTGTAACGTAACTAGAGAGTTTTACTAGTTTTACTGTGGGAATTTTCCGGCGTATTTATGACTGTGCGATTGCTCTGGTTCTATCGTTTTTGTTGGAGTACTAGCCCTGGTTCTAGCTCTCCTGCTGATTCTGCCTGCATGCAGTTGTAAGTCTATAACGATGAGCATTATTTATGAAATCAACACAATTTTGCAAAATGGCTGAGGATGGAAAGGAAGAGAGAAATGGGAAGAGGGACCTCACTCACTCCTCTTCCTTTCATATTTTTCCATTTTATTTTCACACTTACTTGTGATTTTGTTTCTTCCGTTTGATTTTGACTTTTGACGCTCTCGCATCTTTCCCCTTTATGTTTTTTTCTTGTCCTCCTTCAAATAAAGATGGTAAATTTGATGCTCGGATTCCCAATGGGAATTCGAATAAATAGTTGAGTTGCAAGCAGTAGCAGTGGTAGCAGGAGGAGAAGTAGTTGAAGAGAAAAAAGTTTTCAAATAATAATAAACAATATTATACGTTTTTTCTTGACTCTCCGTATATGTATACATATTTATATACATGCATATTATGGGTTGCAATCTTACTTAGAAAATGGACATAAATATAAGATTCTACTTGTATATATGATTTTGGCACAAACTCTCCCCCTCAGCACTGCTGGTTTGCCTGACTTGACTCAAGAATGTTGAGTTGAGTTTATTTAGTTTATGAAGTGACTGACTGAGTACAAAATCCAATTTACAATTTAGTGAATGTGAAGTCAAAGATCTCACAAAAAATGTGGATAATAAATAATAAATGAATGCACACTTTAATACATATAGAATACAGTTAGTTGAGTTTAGCACGACTGAAAATCATAGCGAGCGTGTTTGAGTGTGTGTAAATACTTCAACAAAAAAATATGGAATTAAAACAAGCTCAACGGTAATACAAGCTGTCGACTGTTGTTAATAAACATTAATTTCTTGGTGAACTCTCCACTCGTGTCTTTGAATCTTCTATATATTATATACTTACTTGATAATATTTTCCAGCCAACGTGTAAATTCGAGACTTTTTATATATTTTAAGCAGGAGGTGAGAGATGTATTGGAAATTTCTGTGGATAGTTTTCCCTGTCTTCAAATTTGGATGTGAATTACATGCCCGAGAAAATATGGTGGAAAGGTAGTTTGTAGTTTGTGACAATTTACGAGGTGGGGGTATTGCAGCTATTGATTTACAAATCACTCGCACAAAATACACACATAAAATGTGGAGAAAATCTAAAGAAAATGTAGTCTATGCATGTACAATGTACATTGTACATATAACATAGAGTCTCATGAGCGAGTGACTACTCGACAAATATTCTTCTGGGGGAAGAGACCACTGCTGTGAAGGAAGAAGGAAGGCGGAAATAAGATGAAAAACTGCATGCAGTATACATATTCATTTCGTCTGTTTTGATTTCATTTTGAAGATAATTTAAACTTTCCAAACGATTGCATTTGATTTAGACGGTAGGCAGCATGTGATGAGGGTTTCGAAAATTGATACCAATGTAGCGTACGTACAAAATTTTCCCCCAGTGTACTTCATTCCAGAAATGAAGTGAAGATGAGAAGGAGAATGAAGAAGGAACATGTTGAGCTTTGGGTAATAATACATATACATATTATGCATATGTGGATGTATATAGATAAATACATTAAAGAGAGCAGGCTCGCGTAAATTCTTTAGATAGATTCAGATCCTTCTCTTCCTTGGACAACTCACTACTGTCGTTACAATGTGCTTTGGAAATGATGTTGTTGATGGCCATTTATATCGTGCATGATTCATGGGATCTGGAATTCAGAATCTGGACTCGAGATGCACTGTCGAGTGGGGACAAAAAAGACCATTAGAACTGTCATTTGTACGATAAAAGATAAAAGACAATATAATATTTTATCGTATTAAATTTGAAGTTTAAAACAAAACGGCTGTATATGTAGACAGCTTGTATGCATGCACGTTGGTATAAGGTATACATGCACACACATTTAAGTCTAAATAGGAGACTAAATTTTTATGACTATTTGTATATATAGAGAAAAAACTAGATACTTTATCGCAAGTCTACAACTCAAGTCCACACACACAGTCGACAACACAGCATAATGACGCTGATGATGAGGTAGTCTTCGTCTTCAGCTCACTTTTTTCCTTTCTCAAGTCTCGAAACGGGAGGAAGACACTCTGCAAGTCGAATTATAATTACAATTTCAACGTCACATTTTCCTTCTGTTTGTGGTGAGTCACTCTTTAAGATGAAGGGAGTGGATGAAGTCGAAGAAGAAGTAAAAGAAGTATAGTAGTCAAACCTTACATAATATTATAGATGGATCTTGTTGTTTTTGTCTGGTAGAACACACACAAGCTACAAAGAAAGTTGGGACATGGAGAATGGAAACTGTTCTGGCTGCAGGGTGGTTTTATAAATCTGTTTTTCTACCATTTAATTTACATGCTATAGGAAATGTTTGACATTCTTGGGACACATTTACGGCGTCCAATATCATTGAGAGAGCGATTACTGTGTATAGAGCTATGCATCATGCATTTTCTATCCACAGTATATCCAGACTCCTTAACATACACTATAACTTGAAGCATATTCCAGGCCAAAACCAACACGAAACTTAACATGTTATATGCTTGCATATGTGAGTATATATATTATGCTGTACCCATCTTTTATACAATGATATAGCGCAATATATCGTCGCCTTAATGAGCTCGATAAAAAGTAGTTTTCTCAAATATATGAAGCATGATGCATGAAATTAAAAGCTCTCTTGCCTTCAACTTCGTCGTCTTTTTCTCCCTGTCGTCTATGTTTGTTTTCGAATTTGTATTCCATCCTGTACATTTTTATTATGAATGTACATAAGTAGGCATTTATGTATACCGTAGTCTACTTTTTCTCCATTTTCTCATTCAATATAAAAGTACAAATGCTGGAACGTATGTGTTATGTATGTATGCGTTATCTTTGAGCAGATATATATAAGAGCAGTGACAGAATCTTGTGGTGTTAGCAGTACTATTACAATTATTCTTATCCCGTCATTATTACGTAAGCTTCCATTATAAATTGTATTATATTATATATCATATTATGATAGTGCTCTATCAAGATGTTGCATGGACTTGGACTTAAAGTTTTATATGCAACTTTTTTTTTAATTTCGTCTTCTTCAGTGCTCTCCTTTACATGTTGAACCCTCTGTTTGAAATAATAATGATGGAATTAACTTAAGCCCTCGTGATTGGTATCTCTTACACAATACGCCCGACGGACTTGAAAAAATGACAATTATTATTACTGCTCACAATAATAATTTAGTGGAGTGACTACAGTTTTCAGAATAGACGGAAATTGTTTTAGATTTTTTATTATCTATATATACATGATATACATGGTTTGACATTTTTAAATACATTATAGCATGCTTAAAATTTTAGAATGTTGATGTTTTAAAAGTTAAACGTAGGTAATATATGGGATCTTTATAAACAAGCTTGGTTTATCTAATATTCAAATAACTAACAAACCTACACTCTTAATTAACCTGTTAATTTTAATTAAACAAAAACTATTGAACTAAAATATTTATATGATGCTGTTCCCGATCTATTTTTAAGCTGTGAATAGTGAAAAATAGTTCATAGTCAAAGTCGCATAAGATGAAGCAATTGCCTAGAGCGAAAATAGAATGTAGAGAAAGCAGAGCAAGAGAGATCGAATAGACAAAACGCATAATATATACTGATATAATGATATAAAATGCATGAGAACAAAGGCTTAAAGAGGAAGAGGAAACGATAAGGAGATACCCTACGCCGTCGACTTCATCTTCATCTTGATTCCTTCTATCCCATGCATTCTATACATGTTGGTTGGTTGGTTTCGGTCTTGATCCTGGTCTTGGTCTGACTGCCGTTGCTGATGCTTGTACAGTCGAGGACTTGAAAAGTTCTTCTAAGAGTCTTTGTGGTTTCACCCTGTCTGGTCTGTGTGGGTGTGTACACACAGAGCGGAAGAGCGAGAAAGTTAAAACTTGGATATCCCATACTAGATTCTTCAAAGGCTTTCCCAGTTTTGCGAAAGGAGAATAGGGAAGAGAACTTTTCATTTTCATTTCCCTCATATATAGTTATACAGTACAAAACGGGAGAAGTCGTAATGAAAATTAAAAGAGTTTTCTTGAGCCCCTACACATGAAAAAAGAAGGGAAAAGAAAGGAAAAAACTTGCGATGGAGAAAGAGAAAGATAGAAAAATAGACACAGGAAAGAAAAACTTACAAGAAAAGTCTCATTCCATCCCGACGGTTGCCGTTGCCGTTTTGGGAGGCGATCAGAACTTATCGCCTGGCTCTGACTTTGTGTATAGTGAGATAGTCCTTTTTCATACATAAAATATAATGGAGAATGTGTAGTGAGTTTTTTCTTTTTCTCTTAGTGAGTATATCTAGATGTGATTCTGCTTCTACTCCTACTTCCTCACCTCAAGAAAGAAGGGAGAGGAGGAACAGAAAAAATTACTGTTGTCGGCATGCATAGCCTATTACTAGTTGGCCAACATTTCAAATGACAAAGTAAGTTGAAGAAGAAGAGGAAGAAGAGGAAGAAGAGAAGTTTTAACAAGAGGAAGAAGAACAAGAAAAGCAGGGAAATGGACGACTTATTGGCTTCTTTGAAGAAAAAAGTAAAAAGGAATTGTTACTCTTTTATGTCTAAATATAGCTATATACGGAGAAACACTATCTGTGCATGTGCTGTACGTCGTGGTGAAGTGGTCGACATGCATAAAATATAAAGTATCTCACAAATCTTTATCTTGGACGAAAAACGTAAGTGTGCTTATAAAAGCAACGCCATTTACATACCGTTCAAGTTCATGTATGGACTTAGATTTCAGATGCTATCAGAGTATCGAAATTGGTATTGGAAGAACTTGGCTTTTTTGAAATTACTCGCATCCACATTATTATTGTTATTATGCACAAAAGGTATGCTAAGAATTTTGTTGAGAGGAAACTTCTTTAGCTTCAACTTAATGGTGGCCAAAGCAATGAATGTACTTTGCCGCACTTATTTACTCTGAACTCTATTGAACACGGTCACTATTAAACTGATAGTGTGCATAATATTTGGATAAAAGTTCGGGTTTGTTGGGAAATAAAATGCCTGGACTTTTTTTACATTGACAAAGGAAAAAAACTTTGGAATTACATTATGTGTAAAATCACACAGACGTCAGATATCTATTGTGTTTTCGTCGTGGGTGCGCCTACGTTATGTAATGTTCCTCATTTAATTTTAATGAGAGCGACTTGCCGAAAGGAAAGAGAAAATGCGTCGTCAGTGCACATACTATAAAAATTTTAATGCAAAAGCTCTTTAGATTCTGAATTTTGATAAGGAAAATTATAAATCAAAGAAAATTTTCCATTTTCAGAAAGCAAATTGAACTGAACAAAGTTCAAAAATTGAATTTAACATTGATAATGGATTTTGTATTTATGCTACATAATACTATGTATCCATGTTTTCTAGCAATTTCCACGTTTTTTTTGGTGAGCAATAGAAAACTAGATAAAATCGAAAGTACAATATGAATGTGGATAATATATCACACATGAGAAAATTTATTTATCACGCACGAACTTGAAAGGGCTGCATCATTAGTTGGTGCTGTAGCTGCTGCTTCTTTCTTGACAAGACGACGTCCTTCAATTTTTTCCATTCCGGCTTTTTATCTATTTTTTATTTTCCATAAGTTCAACTTCTCAAAATGTACACACAATAAATAAACGCGGTAGACATTATCCTAAATAATTTCACCGCACGTTAATTTTGATTTTTAAGTAGAGTCCTTTGGGTGGTTTTGTAATTTGGATAAAAAAGGAAAAGAAATATAAATGCATGCATGTGTATTTTATGGCTACGTTGTGATTGTTTTGTTCTTTCCTCCAGCCCTGTTTTTCAGTTCATTCACTGTTTAATTTGTTTCAAAATGTATAAGGTTGATATTGGCTCTTATTGTCGAAGAATATTAATTAGTGAAAATACTCCAAGGCCAATTTTAGTGATGTGCCTTGGAGACAGCTTTAAATTTTCATTTGGATGCAGAATTTAAACCAAAAAGGTAGACAAATTGCTAGCGCCTGTGCACATCGATTGAGACCTCACACACGCTATTACAAAATAAAGCAATAAATTGTTTCTCTGTAAAATGTATGCTTATATGTATAAATGTATTTGAAGCTCATTTTAACTTTAAAACAGAACATATATTGACTTTATTGTCATATTGTGTGTATTCTCTTTAATGACCAATATGCACAATCCAGGCTGTAATTTCTCATCTGGGAGCAAAGAACTAGTTTTTTTTAAACCATAGAATCATTAATGAAATGCTAAAATTCTCTGCAGGGAATGTGTGAAAGAGTGAAACATCAAATATAGAACCTAATTATCGCCTACATATATTTTATGAAAGACTTGGCTTCTCATTTAAAAAATGGTTTCGATTGTATGCCAACCAAAAGACTTTTTGAAATGTGTAATATATTTACATTTTTACACAAAAACGTTGAAAAAATTACTAATTGCAAGCGAGTTTTGCAAAAATTGTTTTTTACCACGACTTCATTGAAATAATTAGTTGACCCACATTCTCTTATTCACTTAATTATTTTATGAATCTCGGTAAATTCATCAAATAAACAAAAAACGATGACGCAGAAAGTCGGAAATGTGAAGCGATTAAGACTCATCAAATCTGTAATTTTTCCTCCATTCAATCTTGTTTTCCTTAGTGAGGTCGGCAAAATGCAAAATGATGATGCTAATGATCAATGATAAAGTTACGAAGGGAAATGAAAAGGCAGCTTATGCACCGCTCAACATTTTCTTGTGTACATCCAAACTACAAACATGTATGATACGGTATGAAAACCCGAATGATGAACATTATTTGAGACTCGAGCTTATAATTAGTAATTTTGAAAACTCATGTACAAATATACATGCAGCAACTGCGATGTGCTTTGTTGAACTGCAGTGGCTGCGGGACGAAAGAGTGAAACTGAAGTAAGTTTAGATGAGTTTCGTTGTGCTGAACTGAGCTGTGCTGACTGGGGTGAGCAGGCTGTGAATACCATCGTAAGTGTATGTATACATATAGTGAGTAGGTAACTGGATTTTCACGTTTGCACATTGCAAGCCTGTCGGGGAAACACTTAATTTGGTGTTGGCTGAGACTAGACAAAGATAAAACGAAACGAATCCAATCGAATTTCTACGAGGCAAAAAGAGAGAAAGAGATAGAAAGGAAGAGGAAGAATCTACCACGATGAACCTAATGCAAATGTACGTTGTGTGTTCGATAAGTCGTTAGACTTTTGTGTTAGATGATATCCTTGGGGGCAAAAAAATATGTCGTCATTAAGAACGGGCGAATATAAGGTTATGCAAAAAAAATCAGGTTAAACTGTCATCAGGGAGAGAAACAGGAGCTTCTTTAATTTAAAAAATGGAAGAAAATTCAAAAATGCCAATTTGGAGAAACGTCATGCCATCAGATTTTTATATCAGAAAGTAACTGAACTAAAGGATATTCTTCAAGTACTGGTGGATTAGTAAGGTAGTACTACCCTGCATAGAACCCAATAGGTTTCATTAGGTTAGCCCTGTAATTGTGGGAGAAATGACATTAAACGTAAACTAAGAATTGTAAGACGAAAATCAGCAACTTTGTCGGATACTTTCAAAATTCTGGAAAACCTGTTCATGTCAGATTTCCGAAAAATTGTTGCTAAGATAGCAAAAAAGGCGGGTATTTCAATGACTAGTGCATGGAAAAAAATTATTGCCGAACCCCGGAAATCTGGGACTTTTTGTTGTGTGCGCCTTTGAACTTGAGGGTTTTCCAAAAACAGAATTAAGTCCGACTTTGGCATGAGAAAAAGTACTGTAAGGAAAAAGTTAAAATTTTCTTTTCCCATATAGTGACAGGCAAGGGGATGTGGGTATGTCCCTACGACT